>JBBBDQ010000471.1:140000-247500 GCA_037127315.1 Ascarosepion bandense | reverse complement strand
AAGTTTCAAGATACAGTTTGAAAAATTCAATTTAAAACTTAAGTATCGAAAATGGAGGAGAGGTACCTAAAAATTAATTAAAAGTATATATCCGTTTATTCTTCAGTTAAAATAATTATTATCTGCCAATGTTTGTGCATAAGCTTCTGAAAAATTACCGCACCCAAAAAAAGTATTTTAAGAAGGTTTTTAAAAATTCAAAAAATTAAAAGGATATGAATATGAACATATCAATAAAAAAAACTTTAGCCTTAGTTTATGCCAACTTAAATTTTAAATTTCTGGTCTCCAATGTCTCTAGAGGTACAGTGTAAGCAACTTCCTACTTCTTTGAAAAGCGATAATGTTGAACATCCCAAAAGAAATATTGTTTATGATGTATTAAATTTATTGTGCACATTTAAATCGTAAAAAATTGAGAATTGCAGAATATTTTTTTTTTTTTTAGTTTAATTAATAAAAAATATGCACACTGGAAGAAAATCGTCAAATCTTGTTTTCTCTTTTTTGCATGCACAAACATGTTCACGCATACAGAGAGATTGAGAGATATATAGAGTAAGAGAGAGGGGGAGGGAGGAAGGATGAAGAGCGAAAAGGGAGGGAGGAAGAGAGAGAGAGAGAGAGAGAGAGAGAGAGAGAGAGAGAGAGAATCAACATCAATAATAAATACATGAAACAGAAACCGTGAGTGTATTTTGAGGTCAATGGGTTTAGAAAGAAGCCATTTATTTACTTTGGGAACGGGGAGCAGTTTTGGGAAAGGGAGAGGTGGAAGGTTCTTCAGTTTTGCTCCAAGCTGACATATTTTTTTTTACCAATCACTTCACTCCCTGCAAGGAAATAAAGCCACTAAGACGCAAGGATTCATTCATTACTGCTCTTTTGCACAACTGTGATGTTGCTCCCCAACTGTTTGTCAGTCAAGATAATCACAACCCACTTGAGCCTCATTATCATTACAAAAACTTTTATTTTTATTTTTATTTTTATTTTTAGTGGTCAAAGAAATAATCATGTGTATAAAGAATTTGATTAGTGACTCGTTGGGACATAAACCAGCTACAACTTAAAGATTGAAAAAATCTGTGATTGCTTTTTTGGTCCTTACGTATTATCGGGAGGACCTTTGATAACAAGGTGTTATAAGCCCGCTTATAACACCAAGGAACTGGAAAAATCAGGCTTTCATCACCTCAACGTCAACCACAAGTACAACTTTGTGGATTCGAACACCGGGGCTCATACGCAGACAGTGGAACGCCTATGGGGATCGACAAAGTGGCGAAACAAGAAGCACTGTGGCACTGCACGTCACCATTTGGAGTCGTATTTGGCCGAATTCATGTGGCGGAAGCATGTTGCCTGTACTGATGTCTTTGAGTCACTTTTGGAAGCAATTGCGACGTTCTGGCCTCCGGAATTACAAATGTAATGTTATTTTATTGTTTTAACCGTTTCAATAAATAATTTACTTTAATTTTTGAGTCGTTTTTTTAAAGGTCCTCCCGATAATACGTAAGTACCGCTTTTTTTATGAAAGGATGTAGGGGCTTTTTCAAATTCTTGTGTATATTTATAAAAAAAAAAAGGAACATTCAAGCAAACTAGAATTTCACTGAGCCTAAAGTCGATACTATGTTTGATATATTTGTGGGCTTACTCTAACTTGACTATCAATGGACTTCGCTTATGATGCAAAAGGAAAATACTTTTTTTTCTCTCAGTTTCTCTGTTTACAGTATGCAGATCAAATTTCCCTTTTGGGAAAACTTCTTAGTCCTCGGGCAAACCAACTAATTAATTTCAAACAAACAACGTGGCTTATAAAACACGTACACACAGTACCGCGACTCCCATAAATGTTTCTCATTCTTTTGATGTGTCCTGTCTATATACACGCACATATATTTTCTTTCTTCTTGAATTATGTTGTTAGATAGATAGATAGATAGATAGATAGATAGATAGATAGATAGATAGATAGATAGATAGAAACCTGAGATAGATAGCAATATAGATATGACGGGTGGGGAGAAATATATAGATAATCAACTGAATGCGACATACATTTGAAGAAACTGAGATAGATAGATAGATAGATAGATAGATAGATAGATAGATAGATAGATAGATAGATCTTCCCTGTTTTGAATTCATTATTCTGCAAGTTTTCCACCTCTTCTTGCAACACGTTTCAACCTCTCCGCCACATATTCTACTTCAAAGCAATCAAAAATATTTTAAGCGTTTTAGATTTTAAGGGTTGTTAATTTCCATCCGCAATTAAGTTCCATTTGCATCTGAAGAATTGGGAGTTAAAATTTTGTTTGGTTTAGCCATTATTTTTTTCAAATTCCTCCCAATATTCTGAGCATTTGTGCTGCTGCTGTTGTCACCACAGGATTTCAGCCGATACATTATACCGCCTTCTTCAAGTAGTTCACCCACCCCCACCGATCAGACACCAGCAAAAACCGACAATAAAAGGACTTCAGTTGTCTTGAATAACATTTAGAATGTTCATGAATCTTTTCAAATTGACTCTCTAATCTTTATGTTTTATTCTCAAATGAAAATAGTTTGCATTTCTTTTCTTGATAAGTAAAGGAGTTACTAAAACTTGCCTGGGAATAGAAAAAATATTTAATTTTAACACTGTGTAAATATCCACTACGTGACTGACCATTTCTGAAAAAACATAATGTCAATGTGGTATCGTCACCAAAATGTTTATGCAACAACTACTGCAAAAGACGTTGCCACATCCGCACATGACAATATAAAACTATAGCGGGACTAAAAAATTATATGCGTTGCTCATGTTGAAGGATAGATCAAACGATAGTATGAAATATGTATGAGATGAGTCCTATCTTGGATCTGAAAAACGTCAGCAGTCTTCGTATGATAGGAGGGTTTAGGGAATTGAGAGCCCTGATTTTCCTTTTATCTCTTTTTCTCTCTGTTTGTCTTTCGGTGTTTTCGAAGGATGATGTTTTTCTTTTTTTTTTTTTTTTTTTTCGTGGACTACTCTTAGTCTTCTCCAATTGGTTCTTTCTGCAGTTTTAGTCTCCCAATTGACCGGCCCGATTTCTGTCCCCGGCAACGTGTTTTTGAGCTGATCTTATAGTTATAATTAAACAAACTTGGAACAGAATTGGCAAGCCTAACTTGCTAAAAACAAACAAAGCTGGAAATGGAATATCAAGTAAGAAGTTAATTTTTCTTCGGAAAAGTACTTGTAACATCGCTTTTGCGGGTAAAACTTAAAAAAATATGGTTACATATTGAAAAATTCCAATTCGATATTACAGCTAAATAAACACTGAATAAGCTAAAAGATACATTCACAAATATTTTCTCAGAAGAATTGTGAAAAAGTTCCAAGTCAAATCAATTTTTAAAGTAAAAGAAAATTAGATACCAGTCTTTCAACCTAAAATAAAGATACCTTTTTCTGTGTTGGAGTCGATTGACACTGAACTGGATAGGTTAGAAAACAGCGGAGTTATTGAAAAAATGCATTACTCTGAATTCACCACGCCAGCGGTTTATATCGGAAAGAAAAATAACAAAATTCATTTATGTGCAGATTTTTCGGTGGAATGAGGCTTCCCTCTGTCTCTTCTACAAATATTTTCATGGCTTTTGCTCCGACGAACTTAAGTCACTGGTGCCCCCGCCACATAAATTTATTCGTGCAACCAGACTGACAACAAGGTCCTGTCCATTTACAGTTAGATCAACCAAATGCAGCCGACAATTCTACTCTATCAGCACTTTCAGGCTGTGGAACTCCCTCCTGTATACTTGCTTTCCTGACAGCTACAACATCCAGGAATTTAAATGCAATGTCAATACCCATCTCTTATCCACTTGATTCCAGTCCTTTCTACATCACCCCGTATATCTTGTTCTTTTCCTTTCTTTCTACCTTCTCAACTGTCTTCACACCTGTTCCCATCCTTCTCTTGCCCTTTCTCTGTCACCCCCTGTAACTGGTTCGTCTTTCTCTTCACTCTCCTCCTGTCTAAACTTTTACTCTTATGTAGCCCCCTGCGCATCAGTGGCGGTACCGCCTTGCTTGGAGTGAAAAGATTTTTTTTAAAAATCTCCTTTCACATGTATATCCCCTAACGACCCCAGAAGATATATTTGCAAAATTAAATGGTGGTAATTTTTTTAAAAATTGACTGTCTGAAGCATATCTTCAAACTAAACTGGATGAAGAATGTCAAAATTATTTGACTATTAATACTCATAACGGAATCTACAAATTTAAAAGATTACCCGTCAGGGTAAAGTAGCCCGAGATATTTCCAAATAATAATGAATACTATGTTGTCTGGACTAGACAGTGTTATTGTTTACATATAGGATACACTTATTAAAAGCGAGTTGTGGCCTGTTATGGCCAGGAATAAAGACACAGAAACAAGTAGATAGGTTTAGCCAGTGTATTAGAATAACATAACATATATACAAAGTAAGAGTGTTAATAGTCAGCAGATACAATTGTAAGTCTAAACTGTATAGTTACGCTGCGTCTAGACTGCCTCACGACTGTCACTTGAATGTCTCACAGCTGCGTCCCTGGAAGTCACGCAGGTTAGTAGTTATTGACGTAAAACTGATTTTTTTGTTGTTGTTTATTTAAAAGCCCCGCCTTTGCATTATTTTATTACTCGTGTCTTTGTGAAGTAATTTTCTTTTATTTTTACTCATTATTAAATCGTTTTCTAATAACCTTCATTTGCTGGGAAACAACTTAAGAGTCCATTCCTATATATAGGGCCCCCCATAACAGAGCCCTACGAAAATACAGCACGTAAAATTGATTCAACAAGTATTTCCGTGACTGCATTATGACGGGTTCAAAATCATTGAGCAGAAATGTCAGTTTTTTATGGTCAAAATTAAATACTTAGCTCAGATCAGTCTGTTAAGTGCCATACGTGATACACGCTTTGAGCGATCATGTCTCGAAAGAGACATGACTGACTGTGCAGAAGATTATCTCACAGTAGTTTGCCATTGCTTTCCGCGGTAGGCTGGTTGCCAGTCAAGGCTATAGAACCCAATATGTCCTATTGCTTAACCCATAACTGAAGGGAAAAACGGATTAATACTTTTTTCAAGGGTATTAGTGCGTAAATGAATGCAACGAATTTAACTGGAATTCGAACTTGGCTCCCCGATTTGTCGTTCTGAGTCGATAGCACTGTACTACAACGAGAAAAAAAGGAAGAAGACCAGATCCTTCTAGATCAAATGCCATTAAAGACAAACTTGATAACCCTATGATTATTCCTCGAATAAGTAAATCATTATAATATTTATGTGCCAAAAAATGTCAAGAAGCTTTTGAAGAAATTTAAAATACTAATGAGTATAGAGTTATGGCTGACACATTACGACCCGCAACGACGAATATTAGTATAGTCGAACACGAGCGAATAGAGCATAGGAACGGTAATAGACCATAAATTCAAAGACGGTACTGTAAAAGCAGTCGCCCACGCTTCAAGAAGTTTGACAACTTCGGGAAAATGCTACAGTCAAACTGAAAAGGAATTGTATACTATAATATTTGAAGTGACGAAATTTCACAGGATGATATTAGAAAGAATAATCGTATTGCAAACTGATTATTGTCCATTATTAAATATATTTGGTTCTAAGAAAAGGATTCCCATATATACTGTAGACTTCAGCGTTGATCTACGATTTTATTGGACTATAACTTCAAGATGGAATTTTTATCGTCCCAAAATAGGGAACGCAGATGGCTTGTTTAGATTTATATCAAAATGTAAAGAAAATTTTGAAGATACTCGAATCCGAAAGCGAAATTAAAAGCCTTTACTAAACTACTAAATGGTTCATACTGTTTAAATGTGGTCGACAGTTTCACAAAATGGCCCAAGATATCGATTAAATTCTTACGCGAACTTTTTGCAAAGTTAGGAGTACCCGACAGTGTGGTATCCGATAATGGAACTCAATTTTCTTCTAGTGAGTTTTAAAATTTCTCCAAAGATTATACGGTTGAACATTTGACAACACCGATGTATCATACAAGATCGAGTGGTCAATCTGATAGGTTTGTTGACATCTTCAAAAGAGCATTAAAAATAGCCAAAGGCTTGGAAGCGGAAGATACAGCACTACAAGAATTGTTTAGTATATCGAACGATGTCAAATACAAACGTCACCACGAAAAATGACTCATGTTTGCTTAGAAAGTGAGATCTATTTTCGGCAAATTGTGGTGCAGTGGATATCGGCTCGGAACGGGAAATCGGGAAGCCGAGTTCGAATTCCAGTTGAATTCATTGCATTCACTTACGCGCAAATACCCTTGGGAAAGGTATTAATCCGTCTCTTCCTTCCAGTTATGGGTTAAATAACAGGACAGATTGGGTTCTATAGCCTTGGCTGGCAACCAGTCTACCGCAGAAAGCAATGGCAACCTACTGCGGGATAATCTTCTGCCCAGTCAGTCATGCCTTTTTCGAGACATGATCGCCCAAGCGTGTATCACGTATGGCATTTAACTGACTGACTGAATATAATAGTTGGAATAATGATTAGCGCTTCTACTGGTCATAAAGTGAGGGATCGGTTTTCTATTGTTAATAAACTGATCCCTACTAATTACTACTTAATAATATAATACATCTCTTTCCCATTCTAGCTATGAGTCAAATAACAGGACAAATTGGGTTCTTTAGATTAGGTACTGGCTGGCAATCAGTCTACCGCAGAAAGCAATGGCAAACTACTGCGGGATAATCATCTGCCCAGTCAGTCATGTCTCTTTCGAGACATGATCGCCCAAGCGTGTTTCACGTATGGCACTTAACTGACTGACTGACTGTCTGGAAATAAAAAGAAAATTCCAAAATTTCAAACGACCAGAAAATTTAAGATCGGTTATATAGTTTTCTTCAAAACCTTTAAACACGAAAAGGAAGAATGGTAGAAAGAAAAAAATATTTCAATGCATTGGTAGTATGATTTACATTATCGATGGACGATTCCGTCATATAAATCATGTCAAATATAGATATGCATAGAATAAGCAATCAGTGCAATTTCATTTCCCAATGGCTATACATTACGGTACTTTTGAAGTTCCTATTCCTAATACGAATGCTACAATGCTACGCAAAAGTTAGCGAAAGTGCAATCCGACTGAAACCTTGGAAGTGGATCCATGTCGGAAAAAGTATCGACTAAAGAAAGTGCATATCTAAAAAGAAGAGTGTAATGGAGATGTAGACACCTCTTTAGCGTGTAAAGTGGACTCGATTAAATACTGACACTAAGAATCGTCATATACAGAAATTACTTTGATAAAGTATTTTGATTCGGTCTGACCGTTTAAATCTTGCGTAGACTACCTTTGATTTCACGTTCATTTAATTATTTTTCAAAGGCTGCTAAAATGTTTTAAGTTATTTAGTTACATTTATTTTTGCATTGACTGTATCTTTATTTTTCTATTTTGTTTTTCATTTTTAGTTTCCTTTTACTCTCCTCCGGCAATAAGCTCATTTTATTTTCTTATTTTTCCGGTTTAACACTCCTTTATTTGTTACAGTAGTGTTTTTTTATTTGTTTTTTCTTTTTCTTTTCTTGTTTTTCAATTTTGCTGTAAGTTTTTATTTCCTTATTCTTAAAACCTCTGTCTTTAAGGCCCAATGTTTTTTAAATAAAATTTCCCAGCTTAATTTTTATTTTACGCTAGAGTTTTTGTCAAATTTGTTTTTATTTTTTCGGCTTATTTCGGCCATTTTGTTTTCTTGGTAAGCAGACTTTTCTTCTTTTTCTTTTCTTTTTTTGCAACACGTGCGTTTAAATTAATTTTTATTTTTCACTCTTCCTTTTTTTCTTGTTGTAAAAGTATTTTGCATTGATTTTGTTATTTTTTTTGTTGTTGTTGTTTATTTAAAAGCCCCGCCTTTGCATTATTTTATTACTCGTGTCTTTGTGAAGTAATTTTCTTTTATTTTTACTCATTATTAAATCGTTTTCTAATAACCTTCATTTGCTGGGAAACAAGTTT
This sequence comes from Ascarosepion bandense, assembly GCA_037127315.1. NCBI lineage: Eukaryota > Metazoa > Mollusca > Cephalopoda > Sepiida > Sepiidae > Ascarosepion > Ascarosepion bandense. Next base: position 239,426 of record JBBBDQ010000471.1, on the reverse strand, counting down.
TTTCTTCTATTTAGTTTTTTTTATTGTTACTGTTTGTACGTTAAACTAGTTTTATTTTTACCTACACTTTTACTTTAATTTGTGTCTTAATTTGTTTATTTTCTTTATATTTTTTGTTGTTGTTTTGCTTGGTTAAATTTATTTTATTTTATATTGTTTATTTTTATTTATTCATTTATTTTTTGCTTAGAAAGAAAAAAAGACGGCAAGATCTATGAAGAAAAAGTACTAAACAAAAGACGGCAAGATCTATGAAGAAAAAGTACTAAACAAAAGGCGGCAAGATCTATGAAGAAAAAGACAAAACAAAAGGCGGTAAGATCTATGAAGAAAAAGTACTAAACAAAAGACGGCAAGATCTATGAAGAAAAGTATCAAACAAAAAAGGCGGCAAGATCTATGAAGAAAAAGTACCAAACAAAAGACGGCAAGATCTATGAAGAAAAAAGTACTAAACAAAAGGCGGCAAGATCTATGAAGAAAAAGTACTAAACAAAAGGCGGCAAGATCTATGAAGAAAAAGTACTAAACAAAGGAAAGATCTACAAGAAAAAGTACTAAACAAAAGGCGGCAAGATCTATGAAGAAAAAGTACTAAACAAAAAAGGCGGCAAGATCTACGAAGAAAAAACTACTAAACAAAAGACGGCAGTAAGATCTATGAAGAAAAAGTACTAAACAAAAGACGGCAAGATCTATGAAGAAAAACTACTAAACAAAAGACGGCAAGATCTGAAGAAAAAGTACTAAACAAAAGACGGCAAGATCTATGAAGAAAACTACTAAACAAAAGGCGGCAAGATCTATGAAGAAAACTACTAAACAAAAGGCGGCAAGATCTACAAAAACTACTAAACAAAAGACGGCAAGATCTATGAAGAAAAAGTACTAAAAATACAAAAATATGGCAAGATCTATGAAGAAAAAGTACTAAACAAAAGGCGGCAAGATCTATGAAGAAAAAGCACTAAACAAAAATATGGCAAGATCTATGAAGAAAAAGTACTAAACAAAAGGCGGAAAGATCTATGAAGAAAAAGTACTAAACAAAAGACGGCAAGATCTATGAAGAAAACTACTAAACAAAAGACGGCAAGATCTAAGAAGAAAAATACTAAAACAAAAGGCGGCAAGATCTATGAAGAAAAAGTACTTCAACAAAAAGGCGAAAAGATCTATGAAGAAAAAGCACTAAACAAAAGGCGGCAAGATCTATGAAGAAAAGGATTAAACAAAAGGCGGCAAGATCTATGAAGAAAAAAGTACTAAACAAAAGGCGGCAAGATCTATGAAGAAAAGTACTAAACAAAAGACGGCAAGATCTATGAAGAAAAAAGTACTAAACAAAAGGCGGCAAGATCTATAACAAGAAAAAGTACTGAAACAAAAGGCGCAAAAGATCTATGAAGAAAAAGTACTAAACAAAGCAAAGATCTATGAAGAAAAAGTACTAAACAAAAGGCGGCAAGATCTATGCGAAGAAAAGTTATCAAACAAAAGACGGCAAGATCTATGAAGAAAAAAGTACTAAACAAAAGGCGGCAAGATCTATGAAGAAAAACTACTAAACAAAGACGGCAAGATCTATGAAGAAAAATACTAAACAAAAAGGCGGCAAGATTCATGAAGAAAAAACTACTAAACAAAGACGGCAAGATCTATGAAGAAAAAGTACTAAACAAAAAAGGCGGCAAAGATCTATGAAGAAAAAAGTACTAAACAAAAGGCGGCAAGATCTATGAAGAAAAAGTACTAAACAAAAGGCAAAGATCTATGAAGAAAAAGACTAAACAAAAGGCGGCAAGATCTATGAAGCAAAAGTACCAAACAAAAAAGGCGGCAAGATCTATGAAGAAAAATAATAAACAAAAAAGGGCGGCAAGATCTATGAAGAAAAAGTACTAAACAAAAGGCGGCAAGATCTACAAGAAAAAGTACTAAACAAAAGGCGGCAAGATCTATGGCTAACCAGAAAAAGTACTGCCAAAAGACGGCAAGATCTATGAAGAAAAAATACTAAACAAAAGGTGGCAAGACTCCATGAAGAAAAGTACTAAACAAAAGACGGTAAAGAGATCTATGAAGAAAAGTACTAAACAAAAAAGGCGGCAAGATCTAAGAAGAAAAAGTACCAGCCAAAAGGCGGCAAGATCTATGAAGAAAAAAGTACTAAACAAAAAGGCGGCAAGATCTATGAAGAAAAGTACTAAACAAAAAGGCGGCAAGATCTATGAAGAAAAAGTACTAAACAAAAAGACGGCAAGATCTATGAAGAAAAAGTACTAAACAAAGGCGGCAAGATCTACGAAGAAAAAGTACTAAACAAAAGGCGGAAAGATCTATGAAGAAAAAGCGCTAAACAAAAGGTATGCAAGATTCAGTGAAGAAAAAGTACTAAACAAAAAGACGGCAAGATCTATGAAGAAAAAGTACTAAACAAAAAGGCGGCAAGATCTATGAAGAAAACTACTAAACAAAAGACGGCAAGATCTATGAAGAAAAAATACTAAACAAAAGGCGGCAAGATCTATGAAGAAAAACTACTAAACAAAAGACGAAAAGATCTATGAAGAAAAAAGCACTAAACAAAAGGCAGAAAGATCTATGAAGAAAAAGTACTAAACAAAAGGCGGCAAGATCTATGAAGAAAAAGTACTAAACAAAAGGCGGCAAGATCTATGAAGAAAAAGTACTAAACAAAAAAGGCGGCAAGATCTAAAGAAGAAAGTACTAAACAAAAAGGCGGCAAGATCTATGAAGAAAAAAATACAAACAAAAGGCGGCAAGATCTACAGAAAAAGTACTAAACAAAAAGGCGGCAAGATCTATGAAGAAAAAGTACTAAACAAAAGGCGGCAAGATCTATGAAGAAAAAGTACTAAACAAAAGACGGCAAGATCTATGGAAGAAAAAACACTAAACAAAAGGCGGCAAGATCTATGAAGAAAATTACTAAACAAAAGACGGCAAGATCTATGAAGAAAAGTACTAAACAAAAGGCGGGCAGCAAGATCACAGAAGAAAAAGTACTAAACAAAAGGCGGCAAGATCTATGAAGAAAAAGTACTAAACAAAAGGCGGCAAGATCTATGAAGAAAAGTACTAAACAAAAGGCGGCAAGATCTATGAAGAAAAGTACTAAACAAAAGGCGGATCATGAAGAAAAATACTAAACAAAAGGCGGCAAGATCTATGAAGAAAAAGTACTAAACAAAAGGCGGCAAGATCTATGAAGAAAAGTACTAAACAAAAAGACGGCAAGATCTATGAAGAAAAAGTACTAAACAAAAGGCGGCAAGATCTATGAAGAAAAGTACTAAACAAAGACGGTAAGATCTATGAAGAAAAACACTAAAACAAAAGGCGGCAAGATCTATGAAGAAAACTACTAAACAAAAAGACGGCAAGATCTATGAAGAAAAAGTACTAAACAAAAGGCGGCAAGATCTATGAAGAAAAAAGTACTAAACAAAAGGCGGCAAGATCTATGAAGAAAAAAGTACTAAACAAAAAGGCGGCAAGATCTATGAAGAAAAAAGTACTAAAAATAAAAGGCGGCAAGATCTAAGGGAAGAAAAAAGTACTAAACAAAAGGCGGCAAGATCTACGAAGAAAAAAGTACTAAACAAAAAGGCGGCAAGATCTATGAAGAAAAAGTACTAAACAAAAGGCGGCAAGACTTATGAAGAAAAAGTACTAAACAAAAAAAGGCGGCAAGATCTATGAAGAAAAAATACTAAACAAAAGGCGGCAAGATCTATGAAGAAAAAGTACTAAACAAAAGGCGGCAAGATCTATGAAGAAAATACTAAACAAAAGGCGGCAAGATCTATGAAGAAAAAGTACTAACAAAAGGCGGCAAGATCTATGAAGAAAAGTACTAAACAAAAGACGGCAAGATCTATGAAGAAAAAGTACTAAACAAAAAGGCGGCAAGATCTATGAAGAAAAAGTACTAAACAAAAGGCGGCAAGATCTATGAAGGAAAAGTACCAAAAACAAAAGGCGGCAAGATCTATGCATGAAAAAACAGATTAAACAAAAAGGCGGCAAGATCTATGAAGAAAGTACTAAACAAAAAGGCGGCAAGATCTATGAAGAAAAAGTACTAAACAAAGACGGCAAGACTATGAAGAAAAAAGTACCAACAAAAGGCGGCAAGATCTATGAAGAAAAAGTACTAAACAAAAGGCGGCAAGATCTATGAAGAAAAAGTACTAAACAAAAAGGCGGCAAGATCTATGAAGAAAAAGTACTAACAAAAGGCGGCAAGATCTATGAAGAAAAAAGTACTAACAAAAGACGGCAAGATCTACAAGAAAAAGCACAAACAAAAGGCGGCAAGATCTATGAAGAAAATTCCGCTAAACAAAAGACGGCAAGATCTATAACAGTGCTAATAAACAAAAGACGGCAAGATCTATGAAGAAAAAAGTACTAAACAAAAGGCGGCAAGATCTATGAAGAAAAAAGTACTAAACAAAAGGCGGCAAGATTCATGAAGAAAAAGTGTACCAACAAAAGACGGCAAGATCTATGAAGAAAATTACCACCAAAAAAGAAAAGATCTATGAAGAAAAGTACTAAACAAAAAGGCGGCAAGATTCATAATAGCAAGTACCAACAAAAGATGGCAAAGATCTATGAAGAAAAACTACTAAACAAAGACGGCAAGATCTATGAAGAAAAACTACTAAACAAAAGACGGCAAGATCTATGAAGAAAAGTACTAAACAAAAGTGGCAAGATCTATGAAGAAAAAGTATTTACAAAAAGACGGAAAGATCTATGAAGAAAATTCAGCTAAACAAAAGACGGCAAGATCTATGAAGAAAAAACTAATAAACAAAAGACGGCAAGATCTATGAAGAAAAGTACTAAACAAAAGACGGCAAGATCTATGAAAAAAAACTACTAAACAAAAGACGGCAAGATCTATGAAGAAAAAGTACTAAACAAAAGACGGCAAGATCTATGAAGAAAAAGTACTAAGCAAAAGACGGCAAGATCTATTAAGAAATAGCTGACAAAAGAAGTTTTTTTTTTTATTTAAAAAAAAAGAATACCGGATAAAGAAGTAAACAATTAGGAAGATATTACCATTGACGACAAAATGTAGAATAAAAGAGTATGGTGGCCGCAAATGGTCAAAATTCCCTTCCTGAAAAAAATTACACCAACCAAAAATAAGACAACCCAGAATGAAACAGACAAGAATAACAACGTCACGAGCTGCAGAAAAGATAATATACTAAAATTAGCTACTAAAATTAGATAATATACTAAAATTAGCTACTAAAATTAGGCCCGTGTTTAATTGCTCATTTAAAACTGGCCTTATACCATTGTTAAACGAAGCCACTTACCCTGTTGTCAACTTAATTAACAACATGTTAGATTTGATGGAAATCAAAGGAGATGGGCTTTTGGTAAATCTTTGACGTCGCTGGGGGTAAAACCTCAACGAGTAATCAAGGGTAAAGGTTACTTCATGTGGGACGTAACTGTCTCCAGTTAAGACCTCATAACCAAAGGCCTCATAATCCGCACAAAATATGAGGGCAGTCCAAATATACGAGATTCAACTGCAAGTCTTAGTAGAGCACTTGACCGCCTGTCTGGTACAATTTGGTCAGAAACCCAGTGCTACCGCTGATGACTTGAACGGGGGGGGGGTGCGCTTTTTGAGATAATGCTGGATCAAAAAGCCTTCATCGCCGCCCCCAACTGCCTGGATGTAGAGGACCAGAAACTTGGGGAGAGACTTGTCCCCTCTCCTCTTCCTGCTCAGAGAAGGAGGCCTTTGAAGTTCTGGTTTCCGACTACCTAGATCCTCCTCTGGTCAAGTCTATTATTTTCTGTTCTTAATTTTGACAGTCTAGGAATGGTGATAAATGAGTTGAAGGGTCTCAACTACAGACTACAAGTTGGCTTTTTTAATATGGACAATAATGATATTACTGCTCGAGGATTATTAAAGGTAGATATTATCCAGTACCTGAGACCAAGCAGTTAGTAAAATTCAAAGTGATCAACATAGGAAATTCTTACTGGTATAATTTCTTTTGGAAATACGTCTAATTTCTTGCTTCCAGAGCAAAACCGTGAGATGGAATCAGGGAAGAATGTCTGTGATAATCATTATACCTTCATATCGTAGTATTCTTCCTGTCCAATCACTCCTGTGAATTTTGTTTTATCCCAAAAGTGAATTATTTTATTCCTATTTTGAATGTTTTGAAGACAGTATGCTCGAAAGAAATTTGGGTAAAATGTTTAGTCGTGAGTCTTCAAGATTAGAAGACAAAGATGCCTTATGTGAGTTTGATAAAGAACAATTCAAAACAATTCAAAACACTTCTTCTTCTTCTATGTGCCCTGTCCCTTCAGGACGTAGGCGATCATGGATCTCCACGTCTCCCTATCCCTTGTGGCTCTTAGTATGTTTGCTCCTGTTGCTCCTGGCAACCCCCGTTCCGTCATCCACCTGATCAGGCCCTGCAAATATGTTATCCGCTGCCTTCCTCTGTCTCTCCTTCCTTCTATCTGACCAGTCAGTATCAGGTTCTCCAGGCTTTCCTTCCTCATTGCATGTCCCAGGAACTTCAGTTGTCTCTTCCTGATGCTCAGCATCAATTTCCTTTTTGTTGCCATTCTTTCTAACACTTCGTCGTTGCTTGTATGCTCAGTCCACGATATCCGTAGCATCCTTCTGTAGAACCACATTTCGGCCGCTTCCAGTTTTGTCCTCATTTTCGATGATATTGTCCAGCATTCACAGCCGTACTGAAGAACTGACATCACGTAGCAGTCTAGCACTCTTTTCTTCGTTTCTATTGAGATCTTCCTGTGTGTTAGTATTTTGCTCATCTTCTGGAACGCGTCCTTTGCCATGCCAATTCGCCTTCGGATCTCCGTGTCGCACTTTCCATCTCCTGTTAGAACACTTCCTAGGTACTTAAATTCTTGGACTTGTTTGATTCTGTTATCCCCCACCTGTATTTGGCATTTTGGGTTGTATCTTTTGCTGATGACCATGCACTCAGTTTTCTTAAAGTTTATTTGTAGTCCCATCTTGTCACTCTCCACTGCTACTTTCTGTATGAGATCTTGCAGTTTCCTTTCCGTGTCCGCAATCAGTACTGTATCGTCCGCGTATCTTATGTTGTTCAGGTTGTGGCCTCCAGTAATAAATCCTGGTGTGTCATCTAGGGTCCTCAAAATATTCTCGCTGTATAGGTTGAACAAATCCGGTGAAAAGACACAGCCTTGTCTTACGCCTTTTTCTATCTTTGTGTATCTACTGAGGTCGTTACCTGTCCGTATGCAGGCCGTTTGCTGCCAGTAGAGATTCTTGATTATTCTTATATCTTTGCCGAAAATGTCGAGGTTTCCTATCATTTCCATCAATTCTTTGTGTCGTATTTTGTCGAATGCTTTCGCGTAATCAATGAAGCATAGGTACAAGTCTTTCTTCATTTGTAATGCCCTTTCAGAGAGCATCCTAATCATGAATATGGCGTTCCTTGTTCCAGTGTCTTTGACGAACCCGCACTGTTCCTGTCCTATCTCTGGCCTGATTCTGCTTCTCGCTCTATTCATCAGAAATGATAATTATTATATACTGCTTACGTGGAATAAAAGGATAAATTAAACTTACTTCCTTCTAATTATGCTGTTGCTTTGAAAGTTTTAGATAAGGTAGTCAAACATTTAGAAAAGAAAGACTTTATTATTTCATGAACAGGAAAATGAAAAATCGTGGAATGTATATCTGTGTCCCTCTAAAGATTATGGGAAATATATTTGAATACCTCATAGGGCGGTAATTAAAAGTGATGAACAGGCCACCACTAAAATTAGGCCGGTATTTAATTGTTCATTTAAAACTGGCCGTACACCATCGTTAAACGAAGCCATTTACCCCGGTGTCAATTTGATGAACAACATGTTAGATTTGATAATGTCATTTCAAAGTAAGAAAATATACATTCTTTGCTGATATTAGAAAGGCCTTCCTTATGATTAAGTTAAAAAATGGAAATGAGAGATGATGAAAATTTTTATTTTTTCCTGAAAGAAGATGAAAATTTGGTTTGCAAATTTAGATATACACCTTTAATATCCAAGTTTATGGCAAGTCTTTTTATATTGGATTTTGTTATTCTACTCCAGCAGCTTCTTTTCCCGCACTTCCTGCCTGTGGAACTCTCTTCCTTATTCTTACCTTCCTGATGGCTACACCCTCCAGAATTTAAATGCAATGTCAATACCCGTCTCTTAACCACTTGACTCTAGTTCTTTCTACATCACCCTGTATATCTTTTCCTTTCTCTCTACCTTTGCAACTGTCATCACAGCGGTATTCCCATCCTTCTCTTGCTCCTTTCTCTGACAGCCCCTGTAACTAGTTCGTCTTCTCTTTACTCTCCTCCTTTCTAATCTTTTACTCTTATGTAGCCCCCTGCGCATCAGTGGCGTTATCGCCTTGCATGGGGTGAAACGATTAAAAAATCCAACACCATGTTAATAAATGCCCTAATGATTTATGCACTGTTATGTTAAGAGATAATGTTTATGTTGATAATCTGATTAAGACAAGTAATTCTCCTGAAGAGTTGTTATACTTCTATACAGAGTCCGTTAAAATGGCAGATTGAAGTATTGAGTTATGTTCGTGTGACTCAAACCGCAAGGAAATAAAGAATTGTCTAGAGATGCATTAAGAACAACTTGAAACCTCTATCAAATATTTGTTTTTTTTTATCATATCACCCCAAGGAAGGCGATAACGCCACTGATGCGCAGGGGGCTACGTAAGGGTAAAAAGAATGGAAAAGAGAAAGCCGGAAACCACATCCTAAACAGGGAACAAGGGATGAGCCTCTTCACCTGTTCAATAGACGTGGGTGGAGTGTGAACCGGGCGATAGTTTAGTCTATCTACTCCAATTGAAAAAAAGAAAAAAAGAAAAGCGTGAAAAGATTGGAAAAGAGAAAACCGGAAACCGCATCCTAAACAGAAAACAAGGGATGAGCCTCTTCACCTGTTCAATAGATGTGGGTGGAGTGTGAACCGGGCGATAGCTTAGTTTAGTCTATTTGTATGAAAGATATAATTATTGTTTTTGATGCTCAAATAGTCTTATCTTGGTGATTGTCCGATAACATAAAAACCAAAACGAGTTTGTGAAGAATAGATTAAAAGACATTAAAATTTAAATTCTAAACATAGATTATCAGTAAAATTAAAATAGGTGCCTTCCTCAGAAAACTCTGCAGATTTAATTACTCGGGCTTTGTCTCTGGAAAAGCTTAGACAAAACTTAAAATTTGTGACCATCCACTTCTCTTTCTGGAGGGTGTTTGATCCTTCTTGGTTAAACAAGGATCCAGTAGCTTGACCTGAAATTGCTCTACATTGCTTGAGCGATTGCAATAAGAAAGTTATTCAAAACTAAGTATATCACAACGTTAGCTATGCTAGTTCTTTGGAACCAATCAAATCTTTGGAGAAACCTTAAAAGTTATCTAGATTATTAAGAATATTAGCATTAGTGTTCAAATTCACTAATAAGTTAAAACATTCTGACGCAGATCCTAAGCAAGATGCTAAGATGTGTCTGCTCAAATTGATGCAGAACCAACCATTTGGTAAATAAATCCAATCTATACAAAATTCTCAAACTAAACAGATCCCTAAATTAGTAACGGATTTAAACCTGCTTTTAGATGAAAATGGTCTAATTCGTTCAAGTAGAAGAATAGCTAAGACTATCAGTTTGACATCATTTACCGAGTATTTCTTGTGTCCGAAGCATGACTTAACAAAACAGATACTAATGGATACGCATGAAAGATGCAAGCAGCTCGAAATTTCTAGTATCCTTATTAAACCCTGGCTTTCAGTGTTTGGGATTCTTAAGACCAAACAGGCTATTAAAAATTACATTTCTAAGTATCCTTATTAAACCCTGGCTTCAGTGTTTTGGGATTCTAAGACCAAACAGCTATTAAAAATTACATTTCTAGTATCCTTATTAAACCCTTGGCTTTCAGTAGTTTTGGATTCTTAAGACCAAACAGGCTATTAAAATACATTTCTAGTATCCTTATTAAACCCTGGCTTTCAGTGTTTTTGGATTCTGTATGACCAAACAGGTTATTAAAAATTACATTTCTAGTATCCTTATTAAACCTGGCTTTCAGTGTTTTGATTCTTAAGACCAAACAGGGCTATTAAAAATTACATTTCTAGTATCCCTATTAAACCTGGCTTTCAGTGTTTTGGATTCTTAAGACCAAACAGGCTATTAAAAATTACATTTATCCTTATTAAACCCTGGCTTTCAGTGCTTTGGATTCTTAAGACCAAACAGGCTATTAAAAATTACATTTCTAGTATCCTTATTAAACCCTGGCTTTCAGTGTTTTGGATTCTTAAGACCAAACAGGCTATTAAAAATTACATTTCTAGTATCCTTATTAAACCCCGGCTTTCAGTGTTTGGGATTCTTAAGACCTTAAAACAGGCTATTAAAAATTACATTTCTAGTATCCTTATTAAATGGCTTTCAGTGTTTTGGATTCTAAGACCAAAACAGGCTATTAAAAATTACATTTCTAGTATCTTTATTAAACCCTGGCTTTCAGTGTTTGGGATTCTTAAGAATTTAAAACAGGCTATTAAAAATTATACTTGGTATCCCTTATTAAACCCTGCCTTCTCAGTGTTTTGGATTCTTAAGACCAAACAGCTATTAAAAATTACATTTCCCCTAGTATCCTTATTAAACCCTGGGTTTTCAGTGTTTTTGGGATTCTTAAGACCAAACAGGCTATTAAAAATTGTTTCTAGTATCCTTATTAAACCCTGGCTTTCAGTGTTTTGGATTCTTAAGACCAAACAGGCTATTAAAAAATTACATTTCTAGTATCCTTATTAAACCCTGGCTTTCAGTGTTTTGGATTCTTACATCAAAATATATTAAAATTACATTTCTAGTATCCTTATTAAACCTTGGCTTTCAGTGTTTTGGATTCTTAAGACCAAACAGCTATTAAAAATTACATTTCTAGTATCCTTATTAAACCCTGGCTTTCAGTGGTTGGATTCTTAGACCAAACAGGCTATTAAAAATTACATTTCAGTATCCTTATTAAACCTGGCTTTCAGTGTTTGGGATTCTAAGACCAAACAGGCTATTAAAAATTACATTTCTAGTATCTTTATTAAACCCTGGCTTTCAGTGTTTTGGATTCTAAGACCAAACATATTAAAAATTACATTTCTTAGTATCCTTATTAAACCCTGGCTTTCAGTGTTTTGATTCTTAAGACCAAACAGGCTATTAAAAATTACATTTCTAGTATCCTTATTAAACCCTGGCTTTCAGCAGTTTTTGGATTCTTAAGACCAAACAGGCTATTAAAAAATTACATTTCTAGTATCCTTATTAAACCCTGGCTTTCAGTGTTTGGGATTCTAAGACCAAACAGGCTATTAAAAAATTACATTTCTAGTATCCTTATTAAACCCTGGCTTTCAGTGTTTGGGATTCTTAAGACCAAACAGGCTATTAAAAATTACATTTCTAGTATCTATTAAACCCTGGCTTTCAGTGTTTTGGACTTTAAGACCAAACAGGCTATTAAAAATTACATTTCTAGCATCCTTATTAAACCCTGGCTTTCAGTGTTTGGGATTCTTAAGACCAAACAGGCTATTCAAAAATTACATTTCTAGTATCTTTATTAAACCCTGCCTTCTTGTGTTTTGGATTCTTAAGACCAAACAGGTTATTAAAAATTACATTTCTAGTATCCTTATTAAACCCTGGCTTTCAGTGTTTGGGATTCTTAAGACCAAACAGGCTATTAAAATTACATTTCTAGCATCCCTTATTAAACCTCATTTTAGGTGTTTGCATCTTAGACCAAACAGGCTATTAAAAATTACATTTCTAGTATCCTTATTGTAACCTGGCTTTCCAGTATGGATTCTAAGACCAAACAGGCTATTAAAAATTACATTTCTAGTATCCTTATTAAACCCTGGCTTTCAGTGTTTGGGATTCTTAAGACCAAACAGGCTATTAAAAATTACATTTCTAGTATCCTTATTAAACCCCGCTTTCAGTGTTTTGGATTCTTAAGACCAAACAGGCCATTAAAAATTACATTTCTATATCCTTATTAAACCCTGGCTTTCAGTGTTTTGGATTCTTAAGACCAAACAGGCTATTAAAAATTACATTTCTAGTATCCTTATTAAACCCCTGGCTTTCAGTGTTTTGGATTCTTAAGACCAAACAGGTTATTAAAAAATTACATTTCTAGTATCCTTATTAAAACCTGGCTTTCAGTGTTTTGGATTCTTAAGACCAAACAGGCTATTAAAAATTACATTTCTAGTATCCTTATTAAACCCTGGCTTTCAGTGTTTGGGATTCTTAAGACCAAACAGGCTATTAAAAATTACATTTCTAGTATCTTTATTAAACTCCTGGCTTTCAGTGTTTTGGATTCTTATGACCAAACAGGCTATTAAAAAATTACATTTCTAGTATCCTTATTAAACCCTGGCTTTCAGTGTGTTTCTGATTCTTAAGACCAAACAGGCTATTAAAAATTACATTTCTAGTATCCTTATTAAACCCTGCTTTCAGTGTTTGGGATTCTCCTTAAGACCAAACAGCTATTAAAATTACATTTCTAGTATCCTTATTAAACCCTGGCTTTCAGTGTTTGGGATTCTTAAGACCAACAGGCTATTAAAAATTACATTTCTAGTATCTTATTAAACCCTGGCTTTCAGTGTTTTGGATTCTTAAGACCAAACAGGCTATTAAAAATTACATTTCTAGCATCCTGCTAAACCCTGGCTTTCAGTGTTTTGGATTCTTAAGACCAAACAGGCTTATTAAAAAAATTACATTTAAAAGTATCCCTATTAAACCCTGGCTTAAAAATGAAGATTCTTAAGACTGTACAGGCTGTTATTAAAATTACATTTCCTAGTATCCTTATTAAACCCTGGCTTTCAGTGTTTGGGATTCTAAGACCAAACAGGCTATTAAAAATTACATTTCTAGTATCCTTGTTAAAACCTGGCTTTCAGTGTTTGGGATTCTAAGACCAAACAGGCTATTAAAAATTACATTTCTAGTATCTTTATTAAACCCCTGGCTTTCTCAGTGTTTGGGATTTCTTAAGACCAAACAGGTTATTAAAAATTACATTTCCTAGTATCCTTATTAAACCTCATTTCAGTGTTTTGGATTCTTAAGACCAAACAGGCTATTAAAAATTACATTTCTAGTGGTCCTTATTAAACCCTGGCTTTCAGTGTTTTGGATTCTAAGACCAAACATGGCCATTAAAATTACATTTCTAGTATCCTTATTAAACCCTGGCTTTCAGTGTTTTGATTCTTAAGACCAAACAGGCTATTAAAAATTACATTTCTAGTATCCTTATTAAACCCTGGCTTTCAGTGTTTTGGATTCTTAAGACTCCAAACAGGCTATTAAAAATTTACATTTCTTATATCCTTATTAAACCTGGCTTTCAGTGTTTTGGATTCTACACTTCAAACAGGCTATTAAAAATTACATTTCTAGTATCCTTATTAAACCTGGCTTTCAGTGTTTTGGATTCTTAAGACCAAACAGGCTATTAAAAATTACATTTCTAGTATCCTTATTAAACCTGGCTTTCAGTGTGTTTTGGATTCTTGAAGACCAAACAGGCTATTAAAAATTACATTTCTAGTATCTCATTAAACCCTGGCTTTCAGTGTTTGGATTCTTAAGACCAAACAGGCTATTAAAAAAAATTACATTTCTAGTATCTTTATTAAACTCTGGCTTTCAGTGTTTGGGATTCTAAGACCAAACAGGCTATTAAAAATTACATTTCTAGTATCCTTATTAAACCCTGGCTTTCAGTGTTTTGGATTCTTAAGACCAAACAGGCTATTAAAAAATTACATTTCTAGTATCCTTATTAAACCCTGGCTTTCAGTGTTTTGGATTCTTAAGACCAAACAGGCTATTAAAAAAAATTACATTTCTAGTATTTTTATTAAACCCTGGCTTTCAGTGTTTGGGATTCTTAAGACCAAACAGGCTATTAAAAATTACATTTCTAGTATCCTTGATGAACTTGCTTTCAGTGTTTTGGATTCTTAAGACCAAACAGGCTATTAAAAATTACATTTCTAGTATCCTTATTAAACCCTGGCTTGTGCAGCTGGATTCTAAGACTAAAACAGGCTATTAAAAATTACATTTCTAGCATCCTTATTAAACCCTGGCTTTCAGTGTTTTGGATTCTTAAGACCAAACAGGCTATTAAAAACAGTATTTCTAGTATCCTTATTAAACCCTGGCTTTCAGTGTTTTTGGCCCTTAAGACCAAACAGGCTATTAAAAATTACATTTCTAGCATCCTTATTAAACCCTGGCTTTCAGTGTTTTGGATTCTTAAGACCAAACAGGCTATTAAAAAATTACATTTCTAGTATCCTTATTAAAACCCTGGCTTTCAGTGTTTTGGATTCTGAAGACTAAACAGGCTATTAAAAATTACATTTCTAGTATCTTTATTAAACTCTTGGGGTGTTTTGGGATTCTTAAGACCAAACAGGCTATTAAAAATTACATTTCTAGTATCCTTATTAAACCCTGGTTTCTCTCAGTGTTTGATTCTTAAGACCAAACAGTTATTAAAAAAATTACATTTCTATATCCTTATTAAACCCTGGCTTTCAGTGTTTTGGATTTTAAGACCAAACAGGCTATTAAAAATTACATTTCTAGTTGTTATCTTTGCAGAAAATATAACGCAATATCATTTAAATATCTAAAATTAACTAATCTTCATAAACATAGAATGAACACGATCAAGCCATTTTCTCATGTTGGAATAAATTTTACAGGACATTTGATGATTAAAACTGGAAATGGTGGATATAAGATGCATATTTTAATTTTCACCTGTATTAATATAAGAGCAATCATATTGAACTTGTTAAAGAAATGAATGCTCGAAAGTTTGTGCTAGCCTTTATAAGATTCTCTAACATTGATGGAATTCTCTAACATTGATGGAATTCTCTAACATTGATGGAATTCTCTAACATTGATGGAATTCTCAGTCGCATTTATAGTAATAATGCCAAGTCTTTTACCACTGGATGCAATTTGATTAAAACATTTCTTGACTCTAAAAAGTTTTTAGATTTAACTTTAGCATTAAGCACCTCACAATACGTTTATATTATTGGGAATTTCCCAATTTTAATTGGTAACAGTATTGTGACGCCGGCGAGAAGAAAGGAACACAAACACAGATGAAAATGTTATAAACTTGTATTTACAGGAAAAGAGAGAAAAAAAGAAAGGATAGTCTCTTGCAAACAGTCGGGTTTGCGAGACTTATCTGAGAGATGCGTCCTTTTAACAGTTTATATTTCCTGTGTCGTTATGGCTGGGTTGAAGAAATAGAGCCTTGATTTCTGTGCTTCGGTTGCTCTCAAATCGCCTCACATATCCTGGGTCTAGATGACGGAGAAGAAGACGGGGACGTCTTGTCTATAAGGTCCCAACAAGCAAAAGAGGAAGGGAGTTTGTAAAACCCGCTCACGTGGGGAGTTTGTTGAAAATCTAAAAAGGTAGCCCGTGATTGGTTGTTTTTCATCTAATCACGGGGCACCCAGTTGGCGACTCCGTAATAATTTCTATAATATTCAGCCTGGATGGGAATGCATGATGAGGACTGCCAAACAAGGTCTTTATAAAACGATAGGAAGATCTCAAGTGGAGTATTTTGAACTTCTCAGTATGTTTTCGGATATACAAAAGGCAATAAATTCGATGTTTTGATTTTGGTTTGGAAATAATTACGCTCAGTTTCTTTTTATATTTTCTTTCTAAAGAAGACTTGCTGTTAAACATGGATGATAGAAGTATTAGTGTGTCTGAACTCCCTGAATGGAAATACGTAATTACATCTCTAAAGATAAGGGTAAATAAAAATGTTGTATAATGAATATATTCTAATTTCAAGAGAACAATAGAAGAATTTGTATGAAAACAAATATTAAAATATTATTCTTATGGATTAAATAAGACACTTCCGCTAAAACAAACGAACTAGGCAATACGCTTTAAACAAAGAAATCAATAGAGTTCACTGAACAGAGCTCCACACGAACTCAACCTTGTTGGACTCCCTGCCTTCAGATGAAGAGGAACCTAGAAGAGGCTATGCCGAAGGTCAGTTTTGACTAGGGAAAAGTGGACCAGATTCGATCCCTCTTATTTAGAGTCTATTTTGCTCCACTTAAAAAACCGATTTTGTGTCACTCTCCGCATTTTATGAGGAGAGCTCGGGTAAATACCCAGAGTATCACACAAACACAAAACTGTCAATCAAGTTCTCTGTCTTCGAGCAGAGAACAACCCAGTCGGGGCTCGGTTTACGGACTGGAACTCGGATGAGAAAGACAGACAAGTTTGCTGTTTTCAGACAGAGTCGATTTTCTAAGCACCGCTTAGATGTGGCACAAGGCCGAAAGTATTGGCTAACAGTGAGGATCAAACTCACTAATCAATTGTAATAGGTTGTAACGAGAACGAGGCAAGCATGCTAACCATTGCACGTCGAGGAGAGTTTGACTCAGTCGAGGCTCCGTCTGAGAAAAATAGACGGGCTTAATGTCCGATCCCGCGTATGCAGAGACTGGGCAAATTTTAACCCTTGGAACCACTGTTCGCGCTCGGGTTCCACACGTAAAGCTCGACTTTGTGTCACATCCCGTCTCCCTGGGGAGGCATTTGGTAAATATTCAGAGTTCAACGGAAAATCAAAGCTGTCAGTCAAGCTCTATGTATTTGGGCAGGGAACGACTTTACGAACAGGGACCCGACTGTAATGAATAGACAACCTTTGTGTTCGATCCCGCGTATGCGGAGGCTTGGCAAATTTTGCCATTTAGTTCCAGTATTTGCGCTCGGATTCCCCACATGACCCCCGACCTTGTACCACATACCGTCTCAGTGGAGAGACACAGGGTAAATACCCAGAGTTCTGCGAGAGTTCTAATAGAATGTTCGTTAGAGTACCGTTGGTGACAGTCGAGGCATTAGGTACCTCCACTCATTCGCTGAAAAAAAACAGCATACCATGATATTAAAAACCCCAAACTTAATAAAAACAAAGATTTATCGTCAAAATGTTTTATGTTATTATTAAGAGGAAAGACCGAAGTATTTTTTAAATATCATAATTTTTTTAATCCTTTCTAGTACGTTCGAAATTTGCTTAAAAATCTTGTTTTGTTTTTGTCAGCGAGTGACCAGATTTTTACAAGAGCTTACTACGGCAAACGTAATATTAGAATTCCCTTTTTTGCCGGTGAAAAACACATTAAATTGGACATTCTTGCAAAAGTCACATAATGGTCGGATTTTGATGAAACTTTCAGGACTTATTCACAAATGACAGGAATTATTAAAACATTATTTTTATAAAATGTTGGTAAAAATAGTATTTTTTTATATATGTTACCCCACCCCTAATTAATTTCCTGAAATTTCTAGAAATTGACTACCGTCACGGAACTTTGTTTTATTAGTAAAATGCAGGAATCCTTGTGGAATGTAAATCACCTATTTTTTTTTTATCTTACAGTTGCTCCTTTTCAGAAAATCTGCTCTGAATCAAGAAAACAAAAATGCAATAAAACTATGCCATTTTTTATTTAGATAAACTTTTAATTGCTTTTATAAATGATATATACCAAGGATATCATAGTCTGATGAGAAAATCATTTTTCAATCAATAATTTCTTACAAGAATTGTTTTCATTTTTATTTTTTAATTTATGATAATTTATAAAGTTTAAAAATCTTTTAAAATTTCTTCCAGTCATCGTCCCGATTATGTTATTAAGCTAATAAGTAAAGACTATATTCACTAATCAAAAATTGAAAATTAATTTTTTTCACGCACCAAGATTTTAAAAATAATTAAAACATTTTGTTCGCACATATCTGTCTTTTTTTTTTTTTTATAGTAGACCATAAATACCATATTATTAAAAGGTCACTTACTTCAAGGGTCGTTTCCTTTACGAAACGTTCACTCAGGTTTCATAAATTTATGTCAATTCTGGTCTACCATACTTAGCCAGAGTTGTTAAATTGTTGATGGCAGGCTGTCATAACCTACTTCAAAGGTCAGCAAAATAAGAGTTCCGTGATTAAGAAATACTTTTGTTCTAAATTTCATGCCATAAACAAGTAATATTTGTTTCAAATCAGATTTAACTTTAAATTTGCAAATTTTCCAAAAATAACGTGTCACAGATGCATGTTTTTTTTTTCAAATGTGTCAATCGCTCAAAAATTGCCCCAAAATTTAAAATATTCTAAAAAATCTCAAAATTTATATTCTAATTAATACAATTTCCGTTTAAAATATACCAAAGTCTTTTACTTACTGATAATGATAAATTTAATCCTTTAGTTTTTAATTTAAGCTAAAATTAAGGCTTCAAGATTTTGATTTTGATTTTTAAAAATGAAATTTTTAATTTAGGTATCGAAAATGAGTGGAGGTAGGTACATATTATAAGCGTTAGTAGCAATTTATAACAGTGGCGACGAGAAATCGAAACTTATAGGAAAATATCTGCTTTTTTTTACTACCGCAGTGTACATAATAACAGAGACAACGAGAAATTGGAACCTCATTGGTGGAATTCATTTCTTTGCTGTGTTTAAAAAAAAAAAAAGAAATACTTAAATATGGAAGAACTATTAGCCCAAATTTTAATAAAAATACAACAGCAAATTATGATTTTAGAATGGAATGTCAACTGGCAAAAAAATTAGAACATGCGGATGGTTTAAAGTACTGAGTCACTTGAGGACATTGTTATTGCAACAATAATAAGTGAAACAGTAATAAAATTTAAAAAAAAGTATATTATTATGCAATGTGGTACCCGGATTAACAGTTACCCTGGAAGAAATAAACGAAAAAAGCAGAACAAGACGTATTTATCGCGTAAATAAGAAAACAACTTAAAGAAAGTAAAGAAAGAACACACTCCAGACTTGAACGCTTACTTGCTATGTAACAGAATTCTGATTTTCTCACAAAGACCTGTAATACCTATCATGTTACAAAAGCGAATATAAAATGAATTTCATAGCGAACATTCGAGAATTTCAAGAATGATGAGAAAATCATTTTTCAATCAATAATTTCTTACAAGAATTGTTTTCATTTTTATTTTTTAATTTATGATAATTTATAAAGTTTAAAAATCTTTTAAAATTTCTTCCAGTCATCGTCCCGATTATTCTCTTATGAGAAGTTATGTATCTTCTTCTTCTTCTATGTGCCCTGTCCCTTCAGGACGTAGGCGATCATGGTTCTCCACGTCTCCCTATCCCTGGTGGCTCTTAGTATGTTTGCTCCTGTTACTCCTGTCAACCCCCGTTCCATCAGCCACCTGATCAGACCCTGCAATTATGTTATCCGCTGCCTTCCTCTATCTCTCTTTCCTTCAATCTGGCCAGTCAGTATCAGGTTCTCCAGACTCTCCCTCCTCGTTGCATGTCCCAGGAACTTCAGTTGTCTCTTCCTGATGCTCAGTATTAATTTCCTTTTTGTTGCCATTCTTTCCAATACCTCATCGTTGCTTGCATGCTCAGTCCACGATATCCTTAGCATCCTTCTGTAAAACCACATTTCCGCTGCTTCCAGTTTTGTCCTCATTTTCGATTATATTGTCCAGCATTCACTGCCGTATTGAAGAACTGACATCACGTAGCAGTCTAGCACTCTTTTCTTTGTTTCTAGTGAGATTTTCCTGTGTGTTAGTACTTTACTCAGCTTCTGGAACGCGTCCTTTGCCATGCCAATTTGCCTTCGGATCTCCGTGTCGCACTTTCCATCTCCTGTTAGAACACTTTCTAGGTATTTAAATTTTTGTACTTGCTTGATTCTGGTATCTCCCACCTGTATTTGGCATTTTGTGTTGTACCTTTTGCTGATGTTTATGCACTCAGGTTTCTTAAAGTTTATTTGTAGTCCTTTTTTGTCACTCTCCACCACTACCTTCTGTATGAGGTCTTGTAGTTTCCTTTCCGTGTCCGCAATCAGCATTGGACCAAAATGGATTAAGTCATTGAAAAGTAGTAATAGCCTGCAGAGGTTGTGCTCTGGCAGTAAAATTATAGAATCACTTTTACATGCACGTACATACCTACATACATATCGCCATGCACTCACGTTCGTACACATATACCCACATACTCTTGCGTGAGAACCGCACGTCAAACTTTCTTTTTTCCCGCGCTTTATTAAGAAATGTATAAACTGATTTCCACACGTGCTTACCCAGTTCGAAGCTGCTTTTCGGAGCATACAGTCCGAATGCCGTTCGTTCCTTTCCAACTCACATACTGCGCTAATTGCATTCAGCAATTAGCTACATATAAAAATGTTCTTTCTATCTTATAAGTATATTTCAATACATGTATAATTATATTCACTACCATTCAGTACAAACATATTATTTTCTTTCTCAGGAACTCTGCTAACATGAATATTGAGACAATTTCTTTAATATCTAAGAAAGAACTTTCTTCACAACATCTTGCATGAACGAATTAATCAATCCTGTAACCTTACTTAATTCAATGTTGTTATTTTCATTACATTGTGCTTTGAGTTATTTTATTTATAAATGTAGTGGTTTGGACAACCAACCTACTTTTCACTGTTAAAAATTACTACCACGACGTTCGAACCATAACAAATGGTACCCGAGTAGTCCAGACCACCACAAAATCACCTACCACAAAAATACAAAATTAGCCAAAGACAAATACTCCATGGTCAAGACTGCACATAGATTTTGCAGATCCAGTAAACGGATCACATTATCTCCTGGTAGTGGATAGCTTTGCTAAGTGTCTTGAAAGTTGTAAGTGATAAATACCAACTTCTTCGGTGACAGTGAATTTTTTACACGAACTGTTTGCAAGATATAGCATTCCAGATACCATAATCTCGGATAACGGTACACAATTCATTGATCACGAATTCGAAGATTTTTGTAAAATGTTCTCTATTTAACATATTAATACCCCACCGTATCATTCAAAACCAAACAGACAAGCTGAATGGTCTGTGAGTACTTTAAAAAAAAGCTTTGAATAAAGCAAGTCATGTAAAAGTAAATTTAGTAGCACTCTTTCTCTTGAGAACTTACCGTATAACACCAAATTCTAATACACCGTCAGGTACGTCGCCGGCAGAATTAATGTTCGAAGGAAGTTATAAATCGGTGTTAGACAAGTTTTTACCAAGTAAAAAAAAAAAAAAGAATAAGAATACTAAATGTTTCAAGATTGATGAAAAAGTGTTTCTCACAGTCTATAAATATGGAAAAGAAATGTGGGAAAACGGCTTATGAATCGGAAAGATGTTAAGAGGGAAAAAATAGGAACACGAAAGACATTACATAATCATCTAAAGAAAAGGTTCACCGAACAAAGGTCCGAAAGAATGAAAGAATCTACGCAGGTACTGCATGATGGTTTTAATTTACCAACACCCCATGAATTCGTTGAACATACACGTAAAATGTCTAGAAAAAGGAAACGAACAGAAAAACTAAAGGTTTATTCTATACGTAAAAAATACAAAGTTAAGTAGGTTATGAACTTGTAAGAAAGAGGAGGGGGTGATCACTAGTAAATGAAAATATAAAATATTTATAAATAAAAAGAAATCTCGAAAGGGGGAATGGTGTAGAATAGAGAATACACCGACGATGACATAAATAGATTAGCCTAGATGCTTAAATATAGACCTCCAAATAACCAATCATTGGAGTCAGGCGAATACCTCAGCAAGATTTTATATTATCACTGTAGGAAATCTAAACTTATTTATAAATGGAACTGTGTGTGTGTGTGTGTGTGTGTGTGTGTGTGTGTGTGTGTGTGTGTGTGTGTGTGTGTTCGTTACCTATAGACTCCGAAACGGCTGAACCGATTTTCTTGAAAATTTACACAGTTGTACTATAAGCGTCTGCGAGTGTTCTTAGCTAGGTTTTGTGTCGAGATACGCCCAATAAATATCGAAAATCGATAATAAAAAAAATCGCGTTATAGAAGGAGTGGTCCGATTTTAATCAAATTTGATACACTCATAGACAAAGACATCCGAAATGATATTCAGAAGTTTCAAGGTTGCAGTTCTTACAATATTGCAGAAAATCGATTATATATATATATATATGTGTGTGTGTGTGTGTGTGTGTGTGTGTGTGTGTGTGTGTGTGTGTGTGTGTAAAAAAAGGCAAGAGTTTGTGTGTGTGTCTGTTTATCTGCCTGTATGTCTGTATTTTTTCAGCCCTTTTATTTTAGTTTTTGCTTCGGGTTTGGCTCTAAGTAAGTATAATTGTAGTTCTTAGTCTCAGCCATGATACCATTTACTCAGAGGACTTATTTAGCCTTCAAAATTCTGTTTACGACGAAAAAAACTTATTTGATATCGAAACCAGGAAATCAAAATTTGACTTACATTCATTCATTTCAGTCTAAGGTTTCCCATTAACTGGAAACAACTATTGCTTTTTAGTCTTTCGTGCCAACGTCCAAAGAGTCTGAGCTCCAGGACCATGGATTAGTTTAAAGCTTTCATTACACCCGAGCAACGCCGGGCTATACTGCTAGTGAGTTATAAAAATATCCAACCATATCTGTACTTTCATTTCAGTGTGAATTATTCATTCATGGATAGATAGATAGATAGATAGATAGATAGATAGATAGATAGATAGATAGATAGATAGATAGATATTAAAAGAATATGATAGATAGATAGATAGATAGATAGATAGATAGATAGATAGATAGATAGATAGATATGAACAGACTTAGATAGATAGATAGATAGATAGATAGATAGATAGATAGATAGATAGATAGATAGATAGAAACCTATTATTATTTCCTCTTTGGATAGTGAACAGATCTAAACTGCAAACAATCTATTGCCATTCACTTTTCTTTATTTCTGAAATTCATCAGCATAAAACTAATGATCGTTTTTATTTTATACATTCGTTTGTTTTGCACTTATAAATTTTAACTATAACGAGCTTCCAAAAAGCTGGTATTTTCGAAAATTTTCTCATGTGGATTCCTCGCAACATGACTTTGAATGTTCGAACGGCACTTTATATTAAAATCGTTGGTTTTTTTTAACGGTATACCAGTGATTAGATCATGAACCAGATTTTAAAAAATTTGATGGATTTTAAATTCTGAACATTTAGCAAATAACGTACTTGCAGCTAATTAAAGGGAAGTAACTTTATTTAAAAGCAAACTTCTATATAAAATGCACACACTTGGTGTCAGTCGGAATCGCTAACCCATAAGCCATAGGCGCATCAATGCATCTTAAATGTGCTACATAAAACAGGATGTAGTTTATTCAATCGTGTTTTTTTAATAAATTCATAATTATAATGATTATATATATATATATATATATATATATATATATATATATATATATATATATATATACAATAGAAACTAAAATGTTAAAACGAAAGCTATTTTCTTTCAGGACGATGGCGATCATGGTTTAAATGTATTCCATTTCTTTATGAGAATTTCTTTTTTCCTGTTGCCTTTTCTGGAGTTAATCCATAACCAGGAAATTAAATCCGCCGCACATTTTCGATAATTAACGTTTCAAAAGAATTTTTTAAAATAAAAAAGGTTTCTAGAAATTTTTATATTGATTTTAATTAAAAGCTAAATGATAAAATTTATTATTTCCAGTAAGCTGGAAACTGGTTACTCTGGTGTATTTCAAACAGAAATTATATTGATTGGAATATAAAATTTTGAGATTTTTTAAAAATTTTAATTTTTCAGCCATTTTACTGAGCGATCGACACATTTGTAAACAAAAGTTAATTCTCAATTTTTAAAATCTTGCAAAAACAAAATATACAACTGTGACACATAGTTTTTGGAAAATTAGCAAATTTAATGTTAAATTAATTTGATTTACACGTGTATTACTTATTTATAGCATAAAATTTAGAATAAAACTATTTCTTAATCATAGAGTTGATCTTTTTGACCTCTACCCCGTATTTGAAATGTGTTGACAACTTGCCAGATGGGAGATAAGATAAGTGTATAGCGATCACAAGTGACATAATTGTACAAAAGTTTTTCTTGTATGGGGAAGAAACCCTGAAACACATAACCTTTTAATGTACACATAGAAATTACCATACAAAAAAAAATTCAAATACACACAAAAAATGAAAATTATTTTAAAAATACGATGACAAAAAGATTTGTATTAAACTTTTCAATTTTCGACTAGTAAATATAGTCTTCACTTTATAACCTATCAGCCTAATGTCTACAAATATTTTTGAAACTTTATAAATTATTATAATTAAAAACAAAAATGAAAACAATTCTTTTAAAATTTCATTATTAATCGAAAATTTTTTTCTTCAGACTTTAATGCCTGTAATTTATATTATTTATTAAAGCAATTAAACGCTTAAAAACATTTTAAAATATTTTTGAACTTTTATAAATTATTATAATTAAAAGAAACAAATATGAAAACAATTCTTTTAAAAATTTCATTATTAAACGAAATAAAATTTCTTTAGACTCTAATGCCTGAAATTTACATTATTTATTAAAGCAATTAAAAGTTTATCTTATTAAATAAGGTTATAGTATTATTGCATTTTCTATTTTACTATACGGAGTAGATTTTCGGTAAAAGAGGCTAAATGGTTCCAAAAAATAATACATGATTTACATTCCCCAATGATTTCTGAATTTAACTAATAAAACTAATTTTACCTACAGAATTTGATTTCTTAAAATGTCATGAATTTATGTGAAGGATGGGTAACAGATGTAAAAAAAAAAAAATTTACTAATCTTTTTTAAAAAATAAGGATTTAAAAAATTATTTCATTCATTTGTGAATAAGTTCTGAAAGTTTCATTAAAATCTGACAATTATTTGATTTTTGCAAGAATTTCTAAGTTAATGTATTTGTCACCGGAAGTAAGTGAGTTATGTAATATTACGTTTTCCATTGTAATACCAAAATTTTTAACGGGTTAAATAAGATTAAGAAATTTTTTAAAATAATTAAAAAAATACTTTGATTTTTTATGTTTATAATAATAGACACATTTTGATGGAAAAAGTCCGTTTTTTAACTTTGGAACCTTTCTTCTTCATACTACGCTGTTTTTATCAGCGATTTGGTGGCGGTAGCTATAAATATATATACACTAGTAAACAAAAATAAATACTATATTTTGTATAACTCACTAGCTAGAATAATGTTAACGCTTGTAATATAAAACAATCTATTATCTTCGTAATTCTTCTCTTTTTGCCTTATATTCAATTTTTTTTGGTTCTAATTTAGATATTTACACTTTTTCCTAAAAAAGAACATACCATGATGAAAACAGGCCCCCAACTGAATAAAAACAAAGTTTTATCGTCAAATTGTTTATGTTATTGTTAAAAAGGAAAGACCCGAATATTTTTTAAATATTTTAATAATTTTTTAATCCTTTCTAGCAAAATCGAAATTTTGGCGAAACTCTTTTTTTATTTTTTCGTCAATTTGTCAGCAAAATCGGTTTTTTAGCGCCTTTTTCCCCGGTAAAAAAAAATTGATTTGGAAATTTTTGCAAAGATCAAGTAATTGTCGGATTTTAATAAGACTTTAAACATTCATTTATAAATTAACGAAATTATTTTTAAAATTTTTTTTAGAAAATCTTGTTAAAAATATACTTTTTTTAATATCCGTTTCCCGCTGCCACATATTTAATTTCATGAAATTTCTAGAAATTAAAATTTTAGCCTCTTCATATTTATATTAATTAAAAGGATGACTCCTTTAAGAATTTTAGTAATCATTTTGTTTTTGTCGAACAATAATATTATTTACCGAAAATCTACTCTGAATCATAGAATAAAAAAATCAATAAAACTATGACATTATTTCATTAAGAAGGCTTTTAGTTGCTTTTTTAGATAATGTTTATTAAGGACACCATTGCCTTAAAAATGTCGATGAATAATTAATTTCTAGAAGATTTTTTTAAATTTTAATTAGAAAATACATAATTTGAAATGATTGAAAACTTAATAAATATTAACTTTTAAATCTTTTAAAATTCAGCCATTTAGATTATATTATTATAAATTTTATATGGTCAATTGACAACCAAGGTTTCAGTTTCCTTGTTGATTGTCATTCGCGTCTCGAAGAAAAATGTTGACAGAATATAAAATTATAAATAAAATTACAAATTTATCGTAATGAATTTTTGATTATTTTTATATAGTTTTAACATTTAAGGGTGGAATTTATATCGATTTGTTCTCCTAAAAGTAGGGAATTAACATTATTTTATTTATTTATTTACTTATTTTTAATTTGTCTTCATTAATGCATAAACAATAAATTTAATTGAAATCAGTTCATAAACTTGAGAGGAAAAATGTACTCGTCCTTTATGTCAAATGTAAGGGAAGTAACTCTGTAAAGAAGACGTCAATTCGAAGTTAGGCAACCCATGATCATAAAAGATATTCTTTTTTACATTGGCTTTGTTCCCATAAATAAAACGATGTTTAAAAGGACGGATACTCCTTTGACATCACTATTATTTTGACTCCCTCGGCAATGTTTACTGCTTTTTAAAAGATGAAAAGGATAATATCATATGTTTATTCAAATTTTCTTGTTTTATAGTTCATTGACATTTTTATTAATAAAATTATAAATAAAAAACTTAATTTATTTAATTATGGTACCGGACAATGTACTCCTAACTACAGCTCACACATTACGATGCAAAATGTATATGATCTTGGTTTTTTCGTTTGTTTTTCTTTTTTCAAAAAAATGATCCACCGAAAATGTAGGTCTTTGGTTAGAACACGGAAGATACAACACAAAGCAAAAGAAATAATAATAATAATAATGATGATAATAATAAGACAGAATGTGGTTATCAAATAGCTCAAAAGAAAATGAGCCCTCTATTTTACATGGATGACTTAAAGTTGTATGCTAAGAATGACAATGAGCTGGAAAGTCTTCTGCAAACTGTAAAATGCTTCAGTGAAGACATTGGAATGAAATTCAATTTGAATAAATGTGCTAAAGCTACAGTTTTACGAGGATCGCTACAACAAACATCCTCAATTAGCTTAGACCCAGCTGTAAAAATAAAAGATTTAGAGCCAGAAGAAGCTTATAATTACCTAGGTGTAAATGAGAGTGAAAAAATTCACCATAAAAAAATGAAAAAAACTAGTGCGTAAAGAGTACTATAGAAGGCTACGACTGATATTAAAAACTGAATTGAAGTCTCAGAACAGAATTATGGCCATTAATAGCCTCCAATATAGCTTCAACATCTTGAACTGGACTCTAAACGACATCAGGCGAATGAATTCTAAAACAAGAAATCTTCTTTCTAAGCATAAAATGCATCATCCAAAGGTTGATTTAGACCGTCTATACATACCCCATTAAGAAGGTGGAAGAGGTCTTATTCAGCTAGAATTGTCATACAAGACAACAACTATTGGCTTACTAAGATACATAGAAACAACAAAACACTGGATGATACAATTAGTCAAACAACATAAAAACAGAAAAAAATATATTCAATAATAAAAGAAGGCAGTAAATACAAACTTACACTTAGTAGATTCTGTAGAAAAGCAAAACAGAAGCCAAGAACCAACTACTGCGGCAAAAAATATGAAAATAAAAGCCAAGGACAAAGCTCTTGAACAGATGAAACAACGCTGGCAGATCAAACCTCTGCATGGCCAATATTCAGAACGTGCCGATAAATCCAATGTTGATAAAGTTAATACTCATCGATAGTTACGTGCATCTGGATTAAAGTCTCAGACTGAAGGCATTATTTTTGCAGCGCAAGACCAAAGTCTTTTCAATAGGAACTTTCAGGCATAATAACGTGGATCCAAAATGCAGGTTCTGTGATAAATACCAAGAAACAATAGACTATCTAATCTCAAGATGTTCTGTACTTACCCCAAATGAATATAAAAATCGTCACGATAGAGTGGGGCAATATTTACATTGGACAATGTGCTAACACTATGAAAAACATTTAAACAAACACTGGTATGAACATCACCCAGCTCCGGTTACAGAAATAGATGTCACCATTCTATGGGATTACACCATCTACACATAAAAATTAAAGCAAATAGGCCGGACATTATTGTTAAAAACCAGAAAGAAAAAACTTGTCTATTAATTGATATTGCTTGTCCAGCGGATTCTAACATAGCAACCAAGGAATTTGAAAAACTGTCAAAATATAAAGACCTGGAAATTGAAATAGAAAAAATGTGAAAATTGAAAACAAGAATCGTGCCAGTGATAGTGAGTGCACTTGGAATGATAAAAAATGGAACAAAACAACACATTGAAAGAATCCCTGGAAACCCAGCTCAAGAGATATTCAAAAAATTGTTTTGTTAAGTACAGCCCGCACACTAAGGAGAACTTTGTTTATGTAACGCTAGGGATGTTAGAGAAGATAGAGAAAAACATGAAATGGAGCGATAATGTCCTAAATGTTGATGGAGTGACTAGACTGTGAATTTTCCTAACCCTTACAAACAAGAAAATTGATGCGAATAGGCGATTGTTATAAAAAAAAGATTTCAAAAACGGAACCTGCCAACTAATTAATATGACTTGCTGTTGGGACGCCCGCGCCTATTCGGCTATAATGGACTATCCATTACTATGTAAAGTAATGGTGGCATCTACGTAGTAGAGTGTGCCGAGCAGCCGATCGACAAGTCAGTCGTAGACTTCCGGTGACGACCCGGAAGTACCCATTGCTCATACTACGTCTTACGACGGTTGAGACGATTAACCTTTATTCTTGTATTGGATACTAATAACCTTTGTAAATACTATTTTCACGGAATACAACAATTAATCTATTCCTGTTGTTGAGTTATTTATTCTGACTCATAACATAACACTTGCACACAGGATTTCAATGTTTCTAAAAATAAATTTTCAAAAATAGTCAAATTATAAGGACCTGCAAATCGGACTAACAAAAAAGTAGAAAGTTACAACTAAGATTATCCCTGGACATTAGGTATGATAAAGAAGGGTACAGAAAATCACGTGAGTAAAATTCCTGGACAGGTCAGCATGTTAGAGCTACAAAAGTTTACTTCGTGCAGACCTGCATATATAGTCAGCAAAACCCTTTTCCATCTAAATGAAGCATCCCAAATGTAGATACATCAGACGATTATCTCCGTTTGGTAGAGTTGAAGTCACGTGGATTACGTAACGATAGTGGTCGGTCCTTCATTCAGATTCCAGGAGTTTAACTGAGCAGTTGCCTCGCTCGGGATTCTGCTAGGGACAACCAGTTGCCACGTCAGTGCAGCTTACACGCTCATGGCGCGTTTTCCTATGGAAATATATTTTCATTAAATATAGAAAATATCTTCAGCTCGCAATTTTCAATTTGAGAAAAACCCAGAACTCGATGCTTCCTTGCCTGAGAGGTATGTGTCCTTGCTAGTGACAAACACGATAAATCCGACCTGCTCGTGTCTGAAATCCTAAATATGGTTTCTCCAAAAACAGTAAATAATCTCCGGAAAACCCAATTTTCGGAGGTTATTATTACAATTAAGACTCTATCTTTTCGTTTCCCTTACAGACTCTTTGTTTTGTAAGAATGCATTGTTTCTCTGCGTGGGTTAATTGTAAATATTTATACATAATTCTGTGTATGACTTAGAAGTATAGAACAAAGGATGTTTGCCATTCCTTTCTTTTCAGCTATTCTGTCCCTGATATTATGTGTTATTATATCACAGATATAATAATGTCTATAATGGAGAAATTATTTTCTCCATTATTATATCACGGATATAATAATGTCTATAATGGAGAAATTATTTTCTCCATTATTATATCACAGATATAATAATGTCTATAATGGAGAAATTATTTTCTCACAGATATAATAATGTCCATAATATCAGGGACGAAATAGCTGAAAGGAAAGGAATGGCAAACATCCTTTGTTCTATACTGTTATAAACTGGAATAATAATATACTATTATTAACCCCCACAAATGCCTAATATAGATAACTCTCCTACAGTCTCCTTTTTACTCGGAGAGGATTTGATAATTAGGCTCTTAAAATTACTCTTTGGCAAAATGGTACAACATACAACAACAAAAATATAATACGAAAGAAAAACTTCTAAGAAAGTGTAATAATTACACATTGCACATTGCAAATTTCTACACAGAGAAACAACACATGTTTCAAGACAAAGAGTGTGTAAAGGAAACGAAATTATAGAGTACTAGCAGTATAGCCCGGCGTTGCTCGGGTGTAATGAAAGCTTTAAAACTAATCCATGGTCCTGGAGCTCAGACTCTTTGGACGTTGTCACGAAAGACTAAAAAGCAATAGTTGTTTCCAGTTAAAGCGAAACTGTTGACTAAAAGAAAAATGAATGAATGTAAGTCAAATTTTTAATTCCTTGTCTCGATATCAAATAAGTTTTTTTCGTCGTAAACTGAATTTAGAAGGCCAAACAAGCCCTCTGATTAAATGGTATCATGGCTGAGACTAGAACTACAATTATGCCTACTTAGAGCTAAACCCGAAGCAAAAACTAAAATAAAAGGGCTGAAAAAGATACAGACATACAGGCAGATAAACACACACACACACACACACACACACACACACACACACACACACACACACACACACACAAACATCTTGCCTTATATATATATATATATTATCGATTTCGGCACTATTGTAAGAACTGCAACCTTGAAACTTCTGAAAATCGTTTCTCATGTCTTTCTCTATGATCGGACCACTCCTTCTATAACCCGATTTTTTCGATTCTCGATTTTTGATATTTATCGGGGGTACCTCGACACAAAACCTAGCTAAGAACTCTCGCAGACGCTTATAGTACAACTGTGTAAATTTTCAAGAAAATCGGTTCAGCCGTTTCGGAGTCTATAGGTAACGGACACACACACATACCCACACACACACAGAGACAAAGTTCCATTTATAAATAAGTTTAGATTAGATTAATTATAATAATTCTCTACGGAAATTGCATGTTTTAGTTGCTGTTTGTTGGCAGTAAATTTAAAGAATTATGTTTTGATTTTCTGTTTTCACAGTTATTCGGTCGGCGGTGTAATACGTCCACGGAGATGTTTTTTAATGACTCAAGTTTGTTGGCCGTCTTTCTTTTAAAGCATAACACAAAAATACGATTAGAACCCTAGCCACGAAATTTTCTATCGTTGATAATGGGACACCGGAGTCTATAAAATTCCCCAAACTCCTTAAGTTTTAAGACAGTGTTTGATTTACAGTGTAAGTATAATTCTAAACTTGAGTGTTATTATGTGACCGTACAATTAGCTAAATCTAATTCTTATCTTTTATGAAGATTTCCATGTCTTTGTGGGGCTTGATACATTGACACCCACACGCACACACACACACACATGGTCATTCAGCGTTCACGTGATAACTTAGTTTCCCGCGTAAACGAATGCCAATAAAAGCGGGGAACGTCACGTGGTACGCTAGTTAGGATTTTGTCCCGGACAAGAGCAGACATGTTTCCCTAACTCACAAAAACATACGCGCACTAATTGCGGGTAGCAATTAGGGGCGCAATTTTTTATTTCTCACCAGGGAAAGAACTTCTCTTTCCTTAATTTTATGCATGCTGTCAACCCTATGTAACCTTTGTTAATATATTGTTTTTCTTGTTACTTTCGCCTACTCGTCTTTCTTATTGCCTGTTTTATTTCATGACCCCAGTTACGTCGAGTCAACTCGTAAACTTAAATTGGTAATGGACGCTTCGTCTCCTACAGCTTCTTTTCTTATATACAAACCTCATTAACCCATTAATTTCTGCTGTTCTCTTCTAAGGACAATTATTATTACAAACAACATTAACCCATTAATTTCTGCTGTTCTCTTCTAAGGACAATTATTATTACAAACCTCATTAACCCATTAATTTCTGCTGTTCTCTTCTAAGGACAATTATTATTACAAACCTCATTAACCCATTAATTTCTGCTGTTCTCTTCTAAGGACAATTATTATTACAAACAAGATTAACCCATTAATTTCTGCTGTTCTCTTCTAAGGACAATTATTATTACAAACCTCATTAACCCATTAATTTCTGCTGTTCTCTTCTAAGGACAATTATTATTACAAACCTCATTAACCCATTAATTTCGGCTGTTCTCTTCTAAGGACATTTATTATTACAAACAACATTAACCCATTAATCTTCACTGTTCCCTTTTTCGATGCATTGATTATTAATGGGTTATATTGATTATTAATGGGTTATATTGATTATTAATGGGTTATATTGATAGAAATCTATACATATGCAATACTGGGTTTTTAGAAACCTATAATTAATGCAATAAATTACACAGCACTTATTTCCATATTAATCACGTTACTTATAGCGATTTATTTCACTAGGTATGTAAATGTAAAAAGTGTTATTTGGTAATAATATAAGTGATAGACGTCTAAAAAATGTCCTGTTGATTATTTACGACTAATTTGTTTAAATAATGCACTGACTTCTGTTTACGTCACTTAACAATAATGTAAAGTGAAATGTTACGCTAAAATAAGTCACCAAGTAATCGTTTTAAGTCCTCTTAATATTAAAAAAATGCTTGTAATATCAGATTTTTATTTGAACTTAATAACGGATTTCATGTGTTAAATACAGTGTATTTCAGCACATTTAGTCATTGTCAAGTCAATTAAGTGCCAAAGGTGATAGACGCTTGTCTCGAAAGAGACATGACTCACCGGGCAGAAAAATTTTCCCCAGTAGGTCAGCAATACTTTTTGCGGTAGACTGATTCCCAACCAAGGCTACAGAACCCAGTCTGTTCTGCCATTTAATCCATAGCTGGGGGTACCTTTCCCGATGGTACTTGCGCATAAGTGAATGCAACGAATTCAACTGGAATTCGAACTCTGCTCTCCAGTTTCTCGTTCCACGCCATATGACTTTATATATATAAACATCAAACAAGCACAACGTGGGACAGAGCCGAGTTTGGAACGAAGTGATCTAGTATCTCGGAGATTTGGGCATCGACACGAAGGACACAGAAGGAGGTTCACATAAACGTCAATTATAAGAAGACAGAATGTATGGTTGTTAGCAAAGAGAAGAAAACAAGATGCAAACTACACTTAAAAACAACGTAAAAGTAATGAGGTGTTATCTAATATCGATCATTGTACATGTCAGTGAATGCTGAACGATCTTCTCACAGATTAAGAAGAGAGCTGAAGTAACATCAATGTGGTTGTACAAAATGAATCTGAGAAAACCATATAAGCAGCGGCAAAGTTTTAGGAAAAACGAAAGAAAAAATAATAAATACTTAAATACTAAAATAATAAATACTTGAAATTAGAAAGAGACAGTTCGAATTTTTCACCAATTTGTTGTTTCACTTGTGATGGTTCAAAAGAAAGAGGGTTTAAAGAATTTGGCACTCACAGGAAATATTGAGATCAAAAGGACAGCGAATAACCTACTTAACAAGCTAGTGTTAGCAGAACAGATATTAGGAGAGATAGCAAAATGATAAAACTTATTAGGAGCTAAAAAAGGCAGAAAATTGTGGAGAACTATGATCACCAACATCCTGAAGAAACACGATACATAGAAGAAGAAGAAGAAGAAGAAGAAGAAGAAGAAGAAGAAGAAGAAGAAGAAGAAGCGTATGCACATCTTTCTCTCTCCCCACTCCTATTTGCTGGTTGGCAAGAATCATCATTGCATTCAGCAACACAGGTTATACCTGATAATTAAAGCCATGGTTGTTGGCGAGCCCTGTCTTTGCTTCCCGAACTTTATTTCTTGAAATTCTTTACTTTTCTGAGAACATCTTTTCTTTTTCATTTAATTGTCAACATCGTTGTTATTAAATTGTTAATTCGTTCACTTTGCAGCATACGAAGAATTGTTTGCCATTTTTTCTCTCCTTTGCAGCTGGTCGAAACATCACCTTCCTTTTCCACTGAAGCGGATAAGCCGTGAACGCCTTCATTCGACCACCAAAATAACAGCAACAATCAGCAGTAGCCCGTGCAACAAATGGCTATATTTTATATGTATTGTTCTTACTCTCTAGCTGCAACAAAAAGAATCTTCAATTTGTCATGTGAATTTTATTACAGTCAGTTAAGTGCCATACGTGATAAACGCTTGGGCGATCATGTCTCGAAAGAGACATGACTGACTGGGCAGAAGATTATCCCGCAGTAGGTTGCCATTGCTTTCTGCAGTAGACTGGTTGCCGACCAAGGCGATAGAACCCAATCTGTCCTGCTATTTAACCCATAAATGGAAGGAAGAGACGGATTAATACCTTTCCCAAGGGTATTTGCGCGTAAGTGAATACAATGGATTCAACTGGAATTCGAACTCGGCTCCCCGGCTTCTCGTTCCGAGCCGATACCCACTGTACCACACAGTATATTGTTATAATTCTTCTATTTTATTGTGAGAAATATTCACACATAACTCAGTGCTTAGGCAGTGGAAGGAAACAGTCAGACAAACAAGACATACCTGATAAAGGAAAACAATTTATTGTCTTGCAAAAACTGATTTTGCGGCTACTTCGTAGCCTGGTATAGTCCTTCTCGCTGCGTAGCTTGTTAGTTCCTTCGTCTGAGAAGGGTATGGGAAACCACGAGGAACGGCGGTCCGCGACGTACAGGAAATTCTGGGGTCAGCTTCTTCAGCAGTTCCATTCGGTCGAAAGTCGATAGTTCATAGAGAATTTTTCTCTCAGATGGATAGGCATTGGCCAAAGGGTTTCCTTATAAGAAAGGAAGGATGTCGAGATATTTTCTCTGAAAAGGTTGAGGCTGTTAGCCCAATGGGTCTCCAATACTATGGAGAGATGGTCTCGATAATGCGAGACATGAGGGAGCCAATTATCGGCCCCGCAGGTTGAATCTCGGCACGTTGATCTCCGAGGCTGTCCGTGCCAACCGAGCAAGCAAGTCCGTCCAAAAAGGGAAGGAAAAAAAAAAAGGCTGAAAAAAAAGGCGCGAGCCTCTTCCTGGCGTAACGGCCCGCCTCAAGTCCAAGACGAGGTTCGGGTCTTCGGCCAATCAGGAGACCTGTTATATCTGTAAATTTCCAACATTATGATTAATCACTGTAGTCAATCACTTACCGTGAAAAATATGATCTACAGTAAGAACAAATCTTGTAGTCTCCACATACCATCTGTTATATTATAATTTTCTATTTTATTATTATCTATCGTCAGTAATCTCTCATTTCACATTGATATATGGTAAGAACGAATTCTCTGTTCGTCATATAACTTTTTTATAACATATTGTTATAATTGTTCTATTTTATTCATAATTATTATTGTTAAATTGCCCCTATGGTAAGAACTCAGTACCACCACAATTTGAGCTAAACATCATTAAAATCGCATTGAAAATAATATAAATGCCCACATTGTACTATTGTTATTGTTTTATTTGAAAGATAATGATCCAAAGTCTAATCTGTATGAAAAGAAAGAAAAATTTACATATGTAAATAAAGTTTTTAGTTACTTTAAAACATGTGTCACGTTCACTCGTTACACTTCTCGAACCGCCATTATAGCCAAAAAATATAAAAATATCTTTAAAAGTCAATATTTCTCCTGGCAATGGCTTTCAAAGGAAATTATTAAAATTAATGATTAGTTAATTGGATTTTGTAAAAGTAATGCTGGCTTCTTTCTTAAAATATAATGAAAATAAAGTTTATTTATGTACAGTAGCCTATGAACTGTCATCAAGTTTCCATCAATAGATTTCTATAGCAATTCCTGACATTTAAAAAACATGCGAAAAAGTCTTTTTGATAATTTGAAGACATACGAAACACCAGCAGTGCAATAAAAATGGTAATTATTTTGAAATAAATAGAGTTTATGAATAAAGAAGCTTAATACAATTAATAATTTTTTCTTTCATAATATATTCAGACAGTTAAGTGCTATACGTGATACACGCTTTGGCGATCATGTCTCTCTACAACTTCCTCACTTAAATCATAGTTGACTCTTTCAGTTAAATATCATACGTAATAAAACACATAGGCGATCATACCTCTTTCGAAACATGACTGACTAAGCAGAATATTTTCCCGCATTTGGTTGCCATTTCTTTCTTTGGTAGATTGGTTACGAACCAATCTATCCTGCTATTCAACCCATAACTGGAGGGAGAAGTGATGAACTAATATCTTTCTGAAGGGTATTTGCGCGTAAGTGAATGCAGCAAATTCAATTGGAATTCGAACTTCGATTTCTCATTCTGAGTTGATAACTATTACACCAAAAAGCACTACATTTGTAACACCCCAGATGAAGGTCCGAACAATTTCTCCGACGGCCGTTCTCCACGCTGTAATGTTGCCGGGTGTTGGTTGAAAAAGTCGAAGTCTCAAGCTGGGGGCACAAGATATACTATTGAAGGAACGAACTTCCACAACTTGGATGAGTTTAATCGATGCTTTATTTCATTCCGAGTTAGTCTTGCAGTTGGGGCAGACGATGTGACACTCAGCTCTAACTCTAATTAATGGAGATCAAATGCCGGCTGAACTGATCGGCTCGGAAAAATCACTTGTATTTATATTGAAATAATCGGAAGTCCACTAGACCACCGGGTTAAAACAAAAGATAAGCATTGGCGACTGTAAGTTCAAAATTTCAAGATACTTAAATTTTGCTTCCTTTGATGCGTGACACGATAACTAGACATATATGTATTTTATTATAATAGATTAAAATAGAAAATAGATTAGAATAGAAAATAGTTTAAAAACATATCTCACAAAAGTGAAAAAGAAGAGGAAAAAAATAAATAAATAAAGGCTTTTTCTTTTATGAGGAAAATTGTCCTCCGGTAAATGTTTGACTCAGTGATTTAATGAGATAAGTTCAGCAGGGGGGTTTCCGATGACCCGGTCAAAGGCTGTCCTTTACTGTATCTTGACCACACATTAAGCCTTTTCCGGCAGAAGCCTTATTAAGATAAACAAAAAAGATAACTGAAATTTCAGACTTACAGTCGCCGGTGTTTGTCACCGGTGGTCTAAAGCATTTCCGGATTTCCGGATTTCCAGTCAATTTTGGATAAATTCAGGTATTTTTTCCGAGTCAGGCAGTTAAGTTAAGAAAGTGAAGACGAGTTAAGTGAAGGGGGAGTCCGCCGGGTGCGAGCTTGAAGTAAGGATCTCTGTTCGTCTTGTTTCATTCAGTTTGGGTTTGTTGATCTCCATTAATTAGAGTTAGAGCTGTGTGTCACATTCGCCTGCCCCAACCGACAAGGCTAACTCTAAACGAATAAAGCATCCTTTCAACTCATCCAAGTTGTGGAAGTTCGTTCCTTATAGTCAATCTTGTACCCCCAGCTGTCCGGCCGACATTTTCTACAAATTCCCGGCAACAACACAGCGTGGAGAACGGCCGCCGGAGGAAATTGTTCGGATGGACCGTTGGGGTGGTTCAGATGTATAAACATCCCGCAGACATCCCGTCTGCACTCAGCCTCCAACAACGTATTTTCCAGGATTTTTTATCTTTTTATCTTAATAAAGCTTTGTGTGAAGGCTGTCGGATGTTTTTATAGCCCTGACACTTTACCCGTAACCAGGTGTTTTTTTTATTGCCTGGAGAAAGGGAAAATTCTATTATCTTTCCTTTATTTTCTTAATGAGTGGTCAAGATACAGTAAAGACAGTTTTTGACCTGGTCACCTAAAATCCATTTCCTAAACGTTTATCTTTTATCACATCAAATCACTTAGTCAAATATTTTATTGGAAGACTGGTAGGATTTAACAGTAATCTGATGCCCTTTTCTCTTCCACAAATTTCCTTATAAAAGAAAAAGCCTTTATTTATTTTTTCTTTTCTTTTTCACTTAGTACTTTTGTTAAACGAAACACAAGTTTTTAAACTATTTTTCTATTCTTAACCATTTTCTATTCTTAATCTATTATAATAAAATACATATTTTACAAATCCAACTTAATATACGCCTAGTTATCATTAGTGGGGAAACTGATAAAACCCAAAATCTCCCTAGAAGGCAAGTTATTCAGAAAATTTTCCTATTTGATGTCCCATACAAATAATAATAATAATAATAATAATAATAATAATAATAATAATAATAATAACACATTGAAAGAATCCCTGGAAACCCCAGCTTAAGAGATATACAAAAAATTGTCTTGTTAAGTACAGCCCACACAGTAAGGAGAACTTTGTCTATGTAACGCTAGGGATTTTACGGAGACATGAAAAACATGAAATGGAGTCATAACAACACACCACGTCCTGCCTTAGATCTTTCCACAGACTTGGTTGGTAGTGCCACCATAGCAGAAATCGATTTATAATGAAAAATGACATAATAATAATAATTTAACTGTTGAAAGAATTTTGAATAAAATAAAATTATTGAAAAAATATTTCTGAGGCTAAAATCTCATCACACTAAGTTTTTCTGTTCATCATGTGTATCTTTATATCAAAAAATAAATCTCTCTTGTGGAATAGGAATAATGCCAAAACCTCACTGAAAAAAATATTTTTTTCAAAAATAAATACTCACTGTAAATTTTTTCTTTTTTTTTTTTTGCTAACTCAAAGAAATTTATGTATTTTATTAAATTATGCAAGCACAAGTGCCCAACAAAAATCATTTTTTTAAAAGTTTTTCTTTAATTAGTTCTTGTAAGGCTTCAGGATACATTTTTAAAATTTTCTGATTTAATATTGCAAAATTTTCATTGAAATAATATCCCCAAGGATTTTCTTCATAAAAACTATACAAATTATTTTAAAGATTTTCTAATTAAATATTGCAAAAAAAAAAAAAAAAAATTATTGAAATATCCCCAAAGATTTTTCTTTATAAAAACTATACAAATTATTTTAAAGATTTTCTAATTAAATATTGCAAAAAAAAAAAAAAAAAATTGAAATATCCCCAAAGATTTTTCTTTATAAAATCTATACAAATTATTTTTAAGATTTTCTGATTAAATATGGCAAAAAAAAAAAAAAAAAAAAAAAATTAGTGAAATATCCCCAAGGATTTTTCTTCATAAAAACTAGACAAATTATTTTTAAGATTTTCTGAGTTAATACTGCAAAAAAAGTTTTGAAATAATATCCTCAAGACTTTTTCTTTATAAAACTATACAAACTATTTATCCTTACCATCTTCTTTATGTGCCATGTCCCCTCAGGATGTAGGCGATCGCGGCTCTCCACAGTTTCCTGTCCTTTGTAGCTTTTAATAAATATTGTATTTTTCTTATTTCTCCTAAAACCTGTTCCACCATCCATTTACGCAAGTTATGTGTTGTTTTCTTCTGTCCCACTTACCTTCAATCTGTCCTGTGAGTATAAGACTTTCCAAGCCCTCTTTCTTCATTATGTGCCCTAGAAATTTCAACTGTCTCTTCCTGATGTTAAATTTAAGTTTCCTTTTTGTTTTCAATTTCTTTAAAATTTCGTCGTTGATCACATAATCGGTCCACGGTATCCTTTTGTAGAGCAACTTCAAGTCTCTTCTTCAGCTATGAGGAGATTGTCCACTATTCAGTGTCATATACGAGAACACATATCACATCATATTCTGTAATTATTTTCCTCTCTCAATAGAAATAGTTAGGCTCTTCTATCGTCCGTTTCACACTCTTGCATAGTATTTTGAACGGGAGCAGAGGTTCATGATTTGTTTCCTTTTTAGGATTGAGTTTCCGATTCCTTCTAAAGGTAATGAATACGTATACCCTTTTGTTGCCCCCTCACTGGAATGTGATTGACTGGTGTCAGCCATAAATATAGACTAAGGCGAGATCTTCCATTAAAGATCTACAACAAGAGATCTATTGGTCTTCCACTAGAGATGTACCACTAGTGGTCTACGACTATTGACTACGCCTAAGTCTCAAGATATTGCATACGACGAGTACCGTCATTATGTCTACGTACTAGATTGTTCTACCCGGTTACATTTGTCTAAGCCAATTAACTACCTCGAATGATATATATATATATATATATATATATATATATTGTCATCCACAGACAGATCTGTTTCGCTGTATCACAGCTTATTAGTACAATTAGACTCCGATTGCTTTTTAACCCAGGATTGAAACCCGACCGAATTGGCGTCAGTCGGCGATTCTACCTCTGGGCTATGGGCGTTCGGTTGAAGAAGGCAGACTTTTTGCGCATATATTATCATATATTATCAATAGCTAGAGTGATCTAATTCATTTTACTGAATGAGCGATGCGTACATATCACTTTCCGGAACATGTCATAAATGCGACTTCATCTCTATACTTCTAGTGCCTACGTCTGAACTCTGAATCGTTTTCACTAATTATTTTTCTCCTCTCCCAATAGAAGTAGATAAGCTCGCCTATCGTCCGGTTCACACAACTCCCCAGTCTTTTGACAGGTGTAGAGATTTATCCCTTTTTTCTCTGTTAAGTATTGGGATCTACTAAAAACTACTTCAACTCTATACTTCTAACATCTACTCCTGAACTTGAACTTTAAAATTTTGTTCACTAATTAAATCTTGATCTCTTCAAGTCTAGAATTAGCAGTCATCTTTACTGCCTTAGCCCCAAGAACTTCACTTCTTGCCCTTACTTACGCAATTACAACACCACACAGTAACCCGCTACTTTGAGTGACTCTTGGTCCTTGTGCTGGGTGAACAAATAGTAAAAAGAAACCCCCCCCCATTAGCATGGATCAGTCTAGTCTGCCTGAATGTAAAACACTGCGCCTCCTCGGGTTAACTCTCACAACAGACTTCAAGTGGAATGACTATATAGAATCCATAGCTAAATCCGCTGCTAAGAACGTCGGTTCTCTGTGCAGGGCTAGCAAGTATTTCCCGCCTGAAACAACCCTGCACATATACAAATCTACCATCCGTCCGTGCATTGAATACTGCTGCCATATCTGGTGATGTATTTCGAACTTAAATATTTTATAAATCGGATTCGGTACAATCCACGGTTTAAGGTATCCGCAGCTACAGTTAAGATTAACTTGTGTATATCCAAGTCGACACACTTCCAGTTAACAGAAGAAATGTCCATGAGTTGTACACATTAATATAATCATCTCTTCGACATTCAACTCAACAATTTAAGTTGTATTTTGTCGTCCATCTTCCTTTTTCTGTTTTGCTGGTCGCACCAATTCTTTGTAATTAGCGTATGTAGATTTGTTGTTTATTTATGTAAATGGTTAAGTTTTAAAAGAAAAATGTTTGAATAATAATAATAATAATATTAATAATAATAATAATAATAATAATAATAATAACAACTACAATAATAATAATACCATCTACACAGATAGAAAAATTGAAGCAAATAAGCCGGACATTATTGTTAAAAACCAGAAAGAAAAAACTTATCTATTAATTGATATGGCTTGTCCAGCGGATTGTAAAATAGTAACCAAGGAATTCGAAAAACTGTCAAAATATAAAGACCTGGAAAGTGAAATAGAAAAAATGTGGAAATTGAAAACAAGAGTCGTGCCAGTGATAGTAGGTGCACTTGGAATGATAAAAATGGAACAAAACAACACATTGAAAGAATCCCTGGAAACCCCAACTTAAGAGATATACAAAATTGTCTTATTAAGTACAGCCCACACACTAAGGAAAACTTTGTATATGTAACGCTAGGGATGATGGGGAAGATGGAAAAAAACATGAAATGGAGTCATAACAACACGCCACGACCTGCCTTAGGTCTTCCCGCAGACTTGGTTGGTAGTGCGACCATGAAAAATGACATAATAATAATAATAATAATAATAATAATAATAATAATAATAATAATACCTGCCTTAGGTCTCCCCGCAGACTTGGTTGGTAGTGAGACCAAAGCAGAAATCGAAATATGATGAAAAATGACATAATAATAATAATAATAATAATAATAATAATAATAAGAAGAAGAAGAAGAAGAAGAAGAAGAAGAAGAAGAAACTTATATGACCATTACCTAGACCTGGTTACTGAGATAAGACCTGTAACAATTTTATGTGACTTTACAATACACACAGGTACAACAATGAAAGCTAATCGCTCGGACATCGGGATCAAAGACCACAAAAATAAAATGTACTATCTTATTGACATAGCAGCGTCTGCAGATTGTAATGTATCTTTATAAAAAAAATTATCAAGTTACAAGGATCTTGATATGGGCGTCTCAAAATATGACACATGAGGACATCAGTAATTCCAGTTGTAGTTGACGCCCTCAGATTGACGGGAAAAGGTTCCGATAGACTTAATGAAGAGATCCCTTGTAGCCCATACCTTAAAGAAATACAAAAATTGTTTTCACAAATACGGCTCAGATCTTAAGAAAGAGTTTATTTATGTAAAATATCTGTGATCTCACTTTATTTTATGTTCATTTATATATTTTACAGAACTGATTAATGAAAATATTATAAAGCGGTTTCTAAACTTAGATCTTTGTTTGGGACCCGGAAAAAAATAAGTAGACAAGGAAAATCAAAGAAAATAATGACAACAATAATAATAATAATAGAATGGAATAAGTTTAGCACCATGTGAATAGTCAGCTTCTGATTATTTTCAGCATGGCTCTTCCCTTGTTCCCTGTTTTGAATATGGTTTCCGGCTTTCTCTTTTCCGATCTTTTCACTATTACGTAGCCCCCTGCACATCAGTGGCGTTAAAATATGATTAAAAAAAAAATTGTTGGTTGAATAGTTTATCTCACTTATTTTCTCTAAGTTGTTAAGTAAGGATAATAGGTATTTGAGAACGACTGTCATTATGACAAAAATTGTGATGGTCGGTATTAGGCTGCAAGAATTGAGTATTGGAAGCAATATCCATTTAAAGAAGATTAGGCTTAGGTTTTGTATTGAAAACTACAAGGATATAACATTATTCTAAACAAATTCAGAAAATAACTCTAGTATGTAATTCATGCCAAAGGTTTGAATCGAATTTAATGTCCATCAGGAACATTTGATCTAAGAACAGCTATTCTGTGGTGACTCCAATATGTACTGTGCTCACCCGAAGACAGTGGTTCTTAAACGGCGCGGCGCGCTTCATAGGTGAGGCGGAAGAGGATAAGAGGTGATGCGGAATTAATGAAAGACAATGAAAAATTTAGAAACAGTTTTTAACAATTCATAAGGAGAATCTGTAATGTGATAGGTCCCAACCTGGCAGCTCGACTCTTTCTCACCAGCGGGATGTGACTTCCCTCTGTCTATTTTACAAATATTTTCATGGCTTTTGCTCCTACGAACTTAAGTCATTAGTGCCCCCGCCACAAGAATTTACTCGTGCAACCAGACTGGCAACAAGGTCACACCTATTTACAGTTAGATCAACCAAATGCAGCCGATAATTCTACTTCAACAGCTTCTTTTCTCACACTTCCCGCCCGTGGAACTTCCTTCCATATACTTGCTTTCCTGACGGCTACAACCTCCAGGAATTTAAATGCAATGTCTATACCCATCTCTTATCCACTTGACTCCAGTTCTTTCTACATCACTCTGTATATCTTGTTCTTTTCCTTTCTCTCTACCTTCGCAAATGCCTTCACACCTGCGTTCCCATCCTTCGCTTGCCCTTTCTCTGACATCCTCTGTAACTCGTTCGTCTTTCTCTTCACTTTCCTCTTGTCTAAAATTTTACTCTTATGCATCTCCCTACGCATCAGTGGTGGTACCGCCTTGCTTGTTGTGAATCGATTAAAAAAAGTATAAAGAATCTAGTAACTAGGGCCCACAAATGGTAGGAGAGAGTGATCTCCCTTTAACCCTCTCACATTTTTTAAAATATTATTTTTAAACATATTCTTTATCATATAAAATTTGGTGAGGCACGAGCAGATTTTCATTCCGAAAATGCGGGAAAGAGAAAAAAAGTTTGGGAATCACTGCTCTAACAGATACAAAATAGGTTTTGCCAGGTTCATCAGAAAGTTGCATCTAATTGGAAAATGACCTCATAGCCACCAGGTATAGGATTCAAAGGATATCAGTGGCTGCGCGGACATATAAGCAAGGTCTACGCATTTGAGTTTAGAATGTGTACACACAGTTCAACCGGAAGAAAGGAAGTTATACCAGCGATCCATCTGAGAGGGGAAATCAGAATTTTTTACTACCTTCCGAAATCATCATCTCCCAAACCACACATATTTGCGGGCACATTAATTTACGAAGTCCAAGTGTGAATAAACACTCATTTTACGTATTACTATTAAATATTCTGTCTCGTATTCTTCTTAGACATTGCTAAGAAAACGTTACTCAATATCAAAGAACTTTAGACAATAACACAAGACCGTGTAGTAAAAATGTTGGTGAAAAAAAAATCTTTATTGATTTAAAATACAGCAAATCGAATTCATATCTCCAAAACCAGACGATAACCACAAACGCGCCGCTTGGTGGTTGAATGCACAAGTACC
Organism: Ascarosepion bandense; assembly: GCA_037127315.1. NCBI lineage: Eukaryota > Metazoa > Mollusca > Cephalopoda > Sepiida > Sepiidae > Ascarosepion > Ascarosepion bandense. The sequence continues at coordinate 194,591 of JBBBDQ010000471.1, read as the reverse complement.
ACCAAATGACGCATTCCATCAAGGGAGACCACCTCGTAGGGTTTCGGTCGTCCCCATCATAAAGTAGCATTTTTTTCTGAAATGAAGAGATGTGAAGTGATTTCACTGCTGGTCACACGAATTTGTTCTTTTAATTAACATGAGCAGTTTTCAATTTTTTGTTTATTTGTATAAATGTTTAGGGTTTTAAAAGGAAAATGTTTGAATGATAATAATAATAATATAACAATGGTAATAATAATAATAATTAATAATAATAATAATAAAATGAAATAACGTTGGCACCATGTGAATTGTCAGTTTCTGATTACCTCCATGCATTTTTTGGTTGAATAGTATATCTAACTTACTTTCTCTAACTTATTAAACAAGAATAATTTGTATTTGAGAACCACTGTTATTGTAATACAATTCTAGTTGGGAAGTAACAGAAATTTATAATTAAAACTATTCGATATTAAATAACCATAAACAAATCCAAAGAATTTTAAATTGGTAATCTTATCAGTACATTATTTTTATTCGATTTTTATTTGATAACCGTTGTTTCGTGGAACAATGAGTTTTGAATCTAATATTTAAAGATGAATACGTATGAAGAACCATTTAAAACTGCGATTTTCAAAGTGCGCAGTGGAAAGATTCAGGCGAGCGGTGAAGGGAACGGGGACCGTGGTGGGTTAGTGAGAAAGAACAGGGTGAAGAGGAGCAGCAGCTGGTTGACATTAGAACCAAGTAATTTTTTAAGCAAAATCGATATTGCGATATCTAAATCACTTACACTAATGGAACAAAGAATAACTTTAACATAAAAATTATACACAAACGCACGGTTTTATTTTGCTGACGATAACTAGTCTGGACGAACCACATACCAGACATATCAGACACCCAACAACTGCAAGCCTAATGCTAAAGGTTTGTAGGCATAGCGATATAGCCACGGATGCTCGTCTGGCGACATGTTATCTAACGGCATCTGGGGAAAGCCAAAATGCGTATGCGTGTTTATAATGTTCAATTAATTGCTGTTTAGAATTTTCAGTATCCCTAATATCAGGAAGGAACTGTTTTTATATGGAAGGAGGGAGTGATTGATTGATTGTTTTTACAGATTATCGACCATCTGTGAGCAACGAACATGTTTTAGAGCGTAAGAATAATTATTTTGTTTATTTTGTGAGTTATTATTGCATGAAAACTTTTTTGAGGCAACAATTATACTACTACTTACTCCATAGCTAAGGGGCATGATCAATTTTGCTTTTCGCAAAGGTATTTACGCGTAAGTGAATGTAAGGAACTCAAATAAAATTCAGACACGGCTGTTCAAAGCCACTGTATATGGGAGAAGGACGTTAGGGATACAGTCTGGGAGTCAAGGGGATGATATACAGAAAATGCTTAGGAACCACTGGTCTAAAGAAATATTTAAATGCTAAAAATCCAACGTACTGTTTAAATTTTAACAGGACTATTTAAATGTTATCAGTCTAAAGAATTATTTAAATGTTAACAGTCTAACGAACTATTTAAATGCTAGCAGTCTGACGAACTATTTGAATGTTAACAGTCGGATGAACTATTTAAATGTTAACAGTCGGATGAACTATGTAACTGCTAACAATATGATGAATTATTTAAATGCTAACAGTCTGATAAAATATTTAAACGTTAACTGTCTAATGAACTATTTAAATGCTAACAGTCTGATAAAGTATTTAAACGTTAGCAGTCTAAAAAATTATTTAAATGTTAAAGCAAAATAAATTAGCATTTTCTTCTAGTTACTTTTTTTTAAATGTATCTGATTGTTCTATCGGATCTGTTCACTTGCATATTAAGTTTAATCTTCTTTTTCTTATGACGACAAGTTTCGTTTCATAACTTAAGATCTCGCTCTGTATTCTCGTAGATTTCGCACGAGATCCCGTAAACATTGATAGAGATTGTTTAATGACTTTCCTCTAGTAAATTCGTGATATATTCACGCATTTCAGTGGGAATAGTAGATGTGGTGAAACGCATCACAGGTTTTCCGTGACGATTGATAAGAAACTTCTCGAAGTTCCAACGAATATCGTGGCTGCTCATTGGTTTGTACATCAGCCGTTCACGAGGACTGAACTCGTGTCTGGGACTCGGACAGTACAACTGTAAGAAGATAAGAAGAAATAAAATTAATATTTTGATGTATATTCACTTCATCCTGAGAACATAATGAATGGCACACACACACACACACACACACACACACACACACACACACACACATACACACACACACACACATATTTATAATTAATTTAATTGAAAAATATATATTAAAAATATATTAAAAATAAATAGATAAACATATATCAAAATCATAAAATAAAAAGATAATAAAAAAATTATAGATATAATTTCCATAAGAACATAATCAGAAATTTTGAATATTATGACAATTAAAATGTGCCTAATATTTGATAAACTGTGGATGTTTGTAAGATTTAGTATGTTTCTTACCGTAACGAACGGGTTTGTACCTGCAAAATTTGAGCTGGAAATCATTGAACTTTATCTCAATAATTAACTCCAACTCTCTCTCTTTCTCTCTCTCTCTCTCTCTCTTTCTCTCTATATATTTTGTATATATATATATAGAGAGAGAGAGAAAGAGTGAGAGAGCGAGAGAGATACAACCACTACTTTATCGCGCCGATTAACGTGTCTTTTACCTTACAACAGTTCAATTAAATCGCATATCACTAATCAAAATGAAAATGCAAATCCAGATCCAACAAATATTTACTAATAAAACAAAATACCATAAGCTGTAAAAAAATCTAAATGCAACTCAATATCACCAAAACATTTTCTTTCATCCAATGTATACGCTATTACTGACATGCAAAAAACTAAGGCATGTTAGTGCACGCAAAATTTATTTGTAGCTACCATCGATGATTAGTAGTTAGTATGATACATTTGTCATAACAATTAGTTACCAAAAGTGGAAATTACATATGACTCAACTTGATATAATATGAAACTCTTGAGTCATGATGCTGAAGGTAACACCCATAAGTTAAGTGACAAACATTTACTGATATTAATTCTATTAATGCTCTATCCTTGATATTAGCAAAGACTGCTCGCCTTCAATGTCTTTATGTATATATATATATATATTGTCATCCGCAGACAGATCTGTTTCGCTGTATCACAGCTCATCAGTACGGTTAGACTCCGATTGCTACATAACCCAGGCTCTAAACCCGACCGAATTGGCATCAGTCGGCGATACACACACACACACACACACACACACACACACACACACACACACACATATATATATATATATATATATATATATATATATACATATATATATATATATATATATATAAAAGTTGTAAGTTAAAAATGTATTTTTTGACAGTATATATTTATTTCTATTATTATATATATATATATTTGATATTTCAGACCAGCCTCGGCCTTTCATCAGAAAAGAATCATTTGTTTCTGATGAAAGGCCGAGGTCGGTCTGAAATAATTGTTCAAATCCTCCTACTAGTTCTTGAATAATATATATAATAATAGAAAAAAATAAATACTGTCAAAAAATTACATTTTTAACTTACAACTTTTTAGTAGTTTTTCTTATACATATTAAGGCAGTATACGTGGATTATCATTATGCTATATATATATATTTGTTATTAAATGCTTTATAAAAGCATTATCTTCTTTTTCATGTGTCGTGTCCCTTCAGGACGTAGGCGATCATGGACTTTTACTTGGCTCTGTCTCTTGTCGCTCTCAATAATTTTTCTCTTGGTATATCGTCTAAGCCCCGCTCCTCCATCCATTTGCTCAGACCTAACAAGTACGTCTCGCGCAGCTTTCCCCTGTCTCTCCTTCTATTTATCCGACCTGTGAGTATCATTATATCACTACACAAAAACCTTTGTTTTAAATAATACTCTTCTTCTTCAGGTGATATTTTAAAATAAATGGTGAAGATGATTTATTTAGGAAATATAAGATAAATTTATTATGATTATTTAGAAAATTAGGGAGTGGTAAATTTTGAGAGCACTAACGTACCTTAGTTTTGCATGTCAGTGGTAGTTAAAGAATATGCTTGTAGGTGTGTCAATATTGTTCAATCGAAAATGAGAATTAGGTTGAACTTTGAAGTTGAAGATTTGGGTCGCGAAAGGCAACAGAGTAGCCTGATGTCATGGTATGACACTTTTTAATTTTGTCTGGGTAAAGTACATAGTGGGACCATACATTATTTAAATGGGTAGACAATAATTTTTAACAGCATATATATATATATATATATATATATATATATATATATATATATGATTCTTTTTATTAAATTGAGTCTGACAGAAACAACTTATCACTAACTATCAATTATCAATTAACTTATGACTATAACAAATAAAAGAATTGTTTTACTGACATGTTAACCAGATGTGATGTAACTCTTGTCCATTAACCCAGATGAGTACTTCAGCTGGGTTTGTGTGTGTATGTAAGCAGGTGGATGTGTCTAGCCACACTGATAAGCTGTGATACAGCGAAACAGTCTTGTATGTGGATGACTAATATATTATGCTCTCATTACGACTGGGCTCTCCAGAGAAGGAAATTTGAAAAACAATTTCCACTTCTGCGATATATGCGTTACTCTTCAGAAATTACTTGATTTCTTTCGGTGACTGGCGTGTGTCTGCACTGCTTTTATACAACACGTTAAAATATCCCTTCTTTCGTTCCATGCGCTTCTGGCTTAGCGGGTAGCGACTCCGACTGACATCAAATCGGGCGAGTTTCGATCCCGGCCAGAAGCAGGTGGATGTGTCTAGCCACACCGATGAGCTAAAATACAGCGAAACAGGCTTGTATATGGATGACTAATATATATATGCAGGTGTCATTAGGAATGACAGAAAAGATATTTTGCTTAAGTTATTTATGTATTTTTCACGTGATTTTAATTTTTTTTTTTTTTTTTTTGTCGAAATAAATTTTATAAAAATCCATCCTCGATAATGACTAAAAGTATAGCCGAAAGCGCTCGGATACAGAAACATTCGGAGAATTTTTATATAATTTATGTCTTCAAAAGAAAATAATCATAAGACCACGTCAAAAACTATATAAGAAACTGAGCCATGTTACCATGTTTGTCATTTTTAAAGAAACCTGCATAAAAGATAATTTGCTGCACACACACACACACACACACACACACACACACACACTTTATATATATATATATATATATATATATATATATATATATTATGGTTTTATTTTTATTATACCATATTTGAATTTTCATAAATTTATGTGGAGTGGTGTAACAGATGTAAAGAAAAATATTTTTTATTTTTTAGATGTTTTTAAAATAATAATTTCAAAAATAATTTCATTTATTTTGGAATAAGTCCTGAAAACTTCATTAAAATCTGACAATTATTTGATTTTTGCAAGAATTTCCAAATTGATGTGTTTGTCACCGATAAAAGAGTGAGTTATGTAATGATTTAGTTACCCACTAACAAAAATCAAAACAATATTTTACTTTGTTATTCATACTATGCTGTTTTTCAGCGATTTAGTATAAAGATCTCCTAAATAACATCAATCAGCTATAAATTTTATATTTGTATATATATATATATATATATATATTGGATGATTAGAATTTGTTGTTTTAATGTCTTTTTAAACGCATTGTGTTTTATGAGGAAAAATTACTTGATATTCTATATTTTAAAAATGGTTAAGACGCTATACTTTAAAGATTGTTTCTTAAGTTGCTCCGATTCAAAAAAATGTTTGTACAACAGAAAAAAAAAAAAGAAGACGCATATTATCAAAAACCAAAAAAAGTTTGAAAACATTTTCAACTAAAAAAAAAAAAAACTGAACGTAATAAAAACTCACCCCCAGCCTCGTGTCTGGCTCCCACGAGGCCATGGAAGTGACTAGAAGATGGAACAATTTTTTTTTCTAATATTTTTCTGATTTTTTTTTTGTTTTTTTGTCAGTTTTGATCAGGAGGTTCTGATGAGATGTTAAGTTGATATTACTGATATGTGGGACATTTAACAACCACACCCTCAGTGTCTCCGTTAATTCCTAATCTAGAAAACGGTAGTTTTAGTAAGCAGATGGTATTTTCTTCTCTACCCGTTTACACACACACACACACACACACACACACACACACACACACACACACACACACACACACACACATATATATATATATATAAATCTAAACTTATTTATAAATGGAACTTTGTCTCTGTGTGTGTGTGTGTGTGTGTGTGTGTGTGTGTGTGTGTGTGTGTGTGTGTGTGTGTGTCCGTTACCTATAGACTCCAAAACGGCTAAACCGATTTTCTTGAAAATTTACACAGTTGTACTATAAGCGTCTGTGAGTGTTCTTAGCTAGGTTTTGTGACGAGTTACACCCAATAAATATCGAAAATCGATAATCGAAAAATCGGGTTGTAGAAGGAGTGGTCCGATTTTAATCAAATTTGATACACTCATAGACAAAGACATAAGAAACGATATTCAGAAGTTTCAAGGTTGCAGTTCTTACAATAGTGCAGAAAATCGATAATATATATATATATATATATATATATATATATATGTGTGTGTGTGTGTGTGTGTGTGTAAAAGGCAAGATGTTTGTGTGTGTGTCTGTTTATCTGCCTTTATGTCTGTATTTTTTTTCAGCCCTTTTATTTTAGTTTTTGCTTCGGGTTTGGCTCTAAGTAGGTACAATTGTAGTTCTTAGTCTCAGCCATGATACCATTTACTCAGAGGACATATTTAGCCTTCAAAATTCAGTTTACGACGAAAAAAACTTATTTGATATCGATACCAGGAAATCAAAATTTAACTTACATTCATTCATTTCAGTCTACGGTTTCGCTTTAACTAGAAACAACTATTGCTTTTTAGTCTTTCTCCAGGACCATCGATTAGTTTAAAGCTTTCATTACACCCGAGCAACGCCGGGCTATACTGCTAGTATATAATGTTTGAACGTTGTTTTTAATGGATACTCGTATTTGATGGTATAATCTGTTTTTTTTCTATAATTAAACAGTCAGTTAAGTGACATGCGTGATACACGCTTTGGGCGATTATGCCTCGAAAGAGACATGGCTGACTGGGCAGAAGATTATCCCGCAGTAGATTGCCATTGCTTTCTGCGGTAGACTGGTTGTCAACCAAGGCTATAGAACCCAATCTATCCTATTATTTAGCCCATAACTGGAGGGAAGAGACGGATTAATATCTTTCCCAAGGGTATTTGCGCGTAAGTGAATACAATGGATTCAACTGGAATTCGAACTCGGCTCCCCGGCTTCTCGTTCCGAGCCGATACCCACTGTACCACACAGTATATTGTTATAATTCTTCTATTTTATGACTCGTTCCGAGTCGATATCCACTTCACCACAACGCACATCCGAATTAAACAGTACATTTTTTATATACACTGACCTGAAATATTAAAGAAAAAAAATGTTAGGAAAATATCTATCGTTCGGTAGGATTCGAACTAGCAACTCCCATTTTCCGGGGAGATGCCATGATTAGATCAATGATTAATGTATGTCGGTTAATGCCAATTTCGTAAGTTTCCTTAAAATTCAGTGATATATATATATATAATAAATAATATATAAATAAAATTTAAAAAATCCGTTATTACAAATCGCTTGAAAACACCAGTTGGTAGAAACCTGGGTTGCGTTTAAAAATGAAAAGTATTCAAAAGTTCTACAATATAACTGTATTATACATTTTTTTAATACAAGTGTATATTGGTCTAATTTAATTATGGCCAAAATTATATATATATATATATGAGATTATAACTATACTCGTCTCGAAAAACCTTCCACGAGCTAAGTACATGAAGATCAGTCAAAAGTGTTCGGACCGAGTCAGCACGTAACCCAAAGAAAAAAACACGATACGCGTAATCAACTAACAAAAATCGCTCATTATTTAGTTCGAGCGAAATAAGTAAAAATGCCTAGTGAGCCAGACAGACCTACCTAGGTTTCACCTAAACGGATCGTCAGGGAAACCTAGGCAGGTCTGTCTGGCTCATGAGGCATTTTTTACTTATATATATATATATATATATATATATATATATATATATATATATATATATATATATATATATATATATATATATATATATATATATATAAATTAAAAAAGGATAAATTCAATGATGTTGAATGACCATTTCGATATGAAAATCCCCACGGGGGATAACACATCACCTCAGCAACAGAAAAATCCTTTCAGAAACTGATATATTTGCTCTGTAATATTTTATTACATGCAGCTCTCTTCCTGTATCATTTTTTAATATTAAAATAAATTTTTTAATATTAATTAGGATCGGGTTTTTGGAATTTACCTTCCTGCTTTTTTCACTTGGATTAAAGTATCTGAATTAATATATATATATATATATATATATATATATATATATATATATATATAGAGAGAGAGAGAGAGAGAGAGAGAGAGAGAGAGAGAGTAAAGTTATCTTAGCCAACGCGTTTTGTCCTCTGAGGGTCTTTATGAAGCCAAATATAAGGATATTTTTCGTAACAAGTATTTATAGGCAGGAACAAAAATGGTACTGGTTTATCAAAAACACTTTTGGTAGAGAAGTGCTCGTGAATATTCATCAGGTTTGCGGAAAATTTTGACAAACAAATAACAATTTTGCTCCTGTATATAAATACTTGCTTCAAATTAAATCTTTACATTTGCCTTGATAAAGTCTTCAGAGGACGAAATGCGTCGGCTGAAATAAGTTTTCCTTGCGTCTTTATTCATATTGTTCTTTTACAGATATACTCTATCTGAAATTTTCACGCACACACGCTCGCACATTATAATTATATATGTAGTTCGTTCGTTATTTTTTTTAACTGAGCATCCTGATCAGAAATAAAAACAATAAAAATGTCCGATGAAACTAAGAAAACCATTAAAATCTTACCTTTAAGTATGTGTATAATGGATGTTCGTTCTTGCCGTTCACTTCGAGTTTTTCAAACAGAGGAAACATTGGTCGGAAATTGTTTCCAGGGCGAACATATTTTAAGCAGTTCATGATTTCAGTGCCATTTGCGCCGGGTTCTTGCTGAAAATATTAAAAATACATACGTACATAGATTGTTGAGTTGTGATAAAGATTAGTGCCAAGATTGTTGTTGTTTTTTTCAGTGATTTACCGATAAAAATATATTTTCGCAAGTGTTTTTGTGTGTGTGTGTGTGTGTGTGTGTGTGTGTGTGTGTGTCGTAAAGTGCTCGATATCGCGATAGAAATAGAGCGTTAATAAGATCAATGTGGAGAAAGTTGTCACTTAGCTGAACAGAGTCATGACGACTTCGAAGTTCCATTAAGCCCCGCCGAGTGATGACATCATAACGGTGCCTTCAAGAAACTTCGAAATTGACATGACTGCACAGTTAAGTGTGAAACTTCTCCACTTTAATACGACACACACACACACACACACACACACACACTGACATGTAGAACATTTAACAACCACACCCTCAGTGTCTCCGTTAATTCCTAATTTAGAAAACATCAGTTTTAGGAAGCAGATGGTATTTTCTTCTCTACCCGTTTACACACACACGTTTATATATATATATACTTTATAAAAGAAAACTCAACATGTCATTTCAATTGGTTATAAACTATAGCTCATTTCAATGAGTTTAATTAGCTCATTTCATCAGACTTTACATTATTCCTTCCATCTGGTACAAAATTTCTGCCGGTATGAGTCTTTCCTTAAAATGAAAAGAGGGATAACAATAAAAAAAATAATAAACATAAAATTACAAACAAAAAATTAAATAAATAAATGTATGTATTTGTTTGAACATTATTTTTAATAGATACTCGTATTTCAGTGTATAATCTATTTTTTCTATAATTAAACAGTACATTTTTTATATCCACTGACGTGAAATATTCGAGAAATCTTGTTAGAAAAACATCTATCTTCCGGCAGGATTCGAACCTGCAACTCTTATGTTCCGAGGAGATGCCGTGATTAGATCAGTGATTTAGTCAATGTCGGTTAATGCTAATTTCGTAAGCTTCCGTAAAATTTCGTAATGTATATAAAATAAAAAGATCAGTTATTGCAAATCGACTGAAGGCACCAAATGGTAGAAACCTGGGTTGCGTAATAGCTCGTTTAAAAATAAAAAATATTCAAAAGTTCTACAATTGGAGTAGATAGACTAAACCAATTGGAGTACTAAACTATCGCCCGGTTCACACTCCACCCGCGTCTATTGAACAGGTGAAGAGGCTCATCCCTTGTTTCCTGTTTAGGATGCGGTTTCCGGTTTTCTCTTTTCTAATCTTCTCACTTTGTTTTGTTTTTTTTCAATTGGAGTAGATAGACTAACTATCGCCCGGTTCACTCTCCACCCACATCTATTGAACAGGTGAAGAGGCTCATCCCTTGTTTCCTGTTTAGGATGCGGTTTCCGGTTTTCTCTTTTCTAATCTTCTCACTCTTATGTAGCCCCCTGCACATCAGTGGCGTTACCGCCTTGCTTGGGTGATATGATTAGAAAAAAAATATAATATTAAGACTTAAAAGTGAGGACTCGGCAGCTCCCGGCCAAATATGACAAAAATACTCCATTTCCGGCTTGATCTTATAAAGCTAGCGGATTGCGTGTGGAGTCAGGAACTTACTAGAATGGTACAGGGAGCCGATCATTTTACACACACACACACACATACGCGCATGCGCGTGTGTCTGTGTCTATGTCTGTTTCTGTGTGTCTGTGTATGTCTGCGTGTGTCTGTGTGTGCGTGTGAGTTTGAATTTATGAATTGAAATCCGACAAGATGATAGAACAAGTAAAGAACAAGTTGGAAAAGTGTCTTTAATCTGACATGTTTCACTTTATTAAGCTTCTTCAAAGATTTGTTAATAAGATTTTTAAGTTGGTATCTTGTAAACAAATTTCTGAATAAACTTAATAAAGTGAAACATGTTAGATTAAAGACACTTTTCCTACATGTTCTTTACTTATTTTATCACACGAACACACATATATATATGTATATATATATTAAGGGAACTCAATAAAATGATACTCACACTCAAAATGAATTGATACTGAGTTGTATTTTTCAAGATTGAGATCTAGTGCATAAAGTTGCCAGTGATCGGTTTTGGAACTCAGGTTAAAAAAAAACTACAATTTTTCATGGTTATTTTCAAGGAAAAGAGACGTTCCCAACTTGGAATATTCATTTAACGTGCCTTTCTAACTGAAATACATAACTAATTGTATCATCCAATCCTTTGTTGTTTCTATGTATGTTAGCTAATAATTGTTGTCTTATATGACAATTCTAGCCGAATAAGACCTCTTCCTCCTTCTTCACGGGGTATGTATAGGCGGTCTACATCAGCCTTTGGATTATGCATCTTATGTTTAGAAAGGAGCTTTCTTGTCTTAAAATCCATTCATCTGATGTCGTTTAGAATCTAGTTCAAGATGCTGAAGCTATATTGGACCACTGGGATGGCAAAGTTATTATAGGCCATAATTCTGTTCTGAGAATTCAATTCAGTTTTTAATATCAATTGTAGCCTTCTATAGTACTCTTTACGTACTATTTCTTTAGTTGTTTTTATGGTGAATTCTTTCACTCTCATTTACACCTAGGTACTTATAAGCTTCTTGCTCTAAGTCTTTTATTGTTTCAACAGGGTCTAAGCTAATTGAGCATGTTTACTGTAGTGATCTTCGTAAATCTGTAGCTTTAGCACATTTATTCAAATTGAATTTCATTCCAATGTCTTCACTGAAGCATTTTACAGTTTGCAGTAGACCATCCAGCTCATTGTCATTCTTAGCATGCAACTTTAAGTCATCCATGTAAAATAGATGGCTTCTTCTTTAAGCTATTTTAGAACCACATTCTATCTTGTTAAGTTGACTGGTTAATGCTATTAATGATATGCAAAATAATAAGGGAGACAAAGAGTCACCTTTACATATACCTCTGTTGATATTTATTTGACCAGACTTATAGGTTCCATTTATATAATTGAGGTAAATGGTTGTTTTCCATATCGACATACATTGTTTGATGAAATTGATGATGACAGGTGATACCTGTACATATTTAAAGACTTTAAGATCCAGGAATGTGGTATATTATCGAATACCTGACGATTATCCAGGCAGTACTAAAATTTTTCTTTGCATTGAAGCAGTTTTCCAATATCATCCTATTAATAAGTAATTGGTCTTTACATCCGTAACATCCACGTTTGCACACTTTTTGTTTAAGTAGTAGTATATCATTTCTTTCCAAAAAGAAATATGTCTATTTTGTTAAAATAGATGTTAATGGTTTGTATGTTGTCGTAAGGCATGTAATTGGTCTGTAGTTTTTCGGGTTATTTATGTTACTATTCTTGAATAGAAGAAATGTAATTTCTTTGGTCATCCATGCAGGAATTTTAGTGGGACCGTTAACCATTTCTTGAAGTTCTTTGGCGAGTTTTTATGTGCTGTATTTAAATAATATAGCCAAAAGTTAGGAATTTTATCTATACCTGGAAATTTCCAATTGTGTGCTTTTTCAGTGCACATTTAACATCCTCTTCTGTGATTCCACCCCATGTCTGTTCTGGTTTATTTTTCATTCGTTCTATCTCTTGCGCAATACAGTCTGATTCTTTGTTATGTTCTTTGGGGCAAGCCCATATTTTTTCCCTGGACTGTATAACCTCTTCTAATTTTTTGTGGGGAGGGGGACAGTCACTTCAATTCTTTTTTTACCTATTTCTCTGTAAAAATTTCTTTGTATCGATTTGAAAAATCTTGTTTTGTCGGTAGAATCTTGATCTTTTCTCATAGCGTCTTAATCTTTGAGATTTTAGTTGTATTGTTTGCTTTATTTTTTCCTTAGTTGATAGTACTTCATTTTCATTTCTAATATTGTATTTTCTTTCGACTCTTCTACTTTTTCTAGTTCTTACATTTCTTACATTTCTCTTGTCAGTTCATCGAGTACTGATAATTCACTTCTAAGTTGTTCGATTTCTTTTTCTATTTTTCTTTTCCAAGGTGGATCTTCATGTCTGCAAGACTGCCTTGTTTTTAATTTGATGTTCAATTTTTTTGTTGCTGCTATTGCTGATGCATATATTGCTTCATTGGGATTTCTTCATCCAAGTGTGCTGCATTGTACAGCTTAATAGTTTCGAGGTTATGCTTTATTGGTTGTAATTTTGGAAGTTGTTCTCGTTTCTCCATTGCAATATTTTGTATCTGACTTATATGGCTCTTGATTTTTCCCTTGGCTTCTTGTATAGTGTTCTTGTTTTCGGTAAAATAATTCTATTCAATGTGTTTTGAACTCGTTTTATTGCCGTCTTGTAACTAACTCAGATCACACTTTTCCAACACTTCTAAACTTTCAGCATTATCTTCAGTTATTTATGTGTACCTAGGCTTCTACATTATGATCTGTGGCTTGTGTGATGTTACTATTTTTTTTTCTGATTCTGGTTCCCTTTCATGTTTTGTTGATTCGTCTATTCTGGTTGCAGTTCTTTTTATCTCACTAATTTCAGCCTCTGTCAATCGGTTATTTCGCATGAAGTACCTTCGTACATTGGTTAATTTATTTTCGTCAATGTACTTTCTATTTGTTTGTCCAACCTTTTCTCGCCAAATGTCATCTGTTTGGCGAGTGATTTTTTTTTTTTTTGAGGTTTGAGTAACACTTCATGAAATGCAGTCATAACGACTTTGTACTCCTCACGAGACCATTTTATTTTTTCTTCCTTTAAATATACGTTTATGGATCTAGTTGGGGAATTTTCAGGGCCATCATTAGGATTATCCTGGTTGTGGGGGCCTGAAGATTCATTCTTTGTGTAGGAGTTTGTTCCTATGGCAGGTTTTTCGACCTCAGGTAGGTTCCCTCCTGAAGGACGGGCTCCCTGTTTATCCACTGGAAGAACTATACTGGACTTTTTATTTATTTTGTAATTCTCATATTATTCCCACGAGTGACGCACAGGTCCAAAAATCTATCCAAAGTTGCCCGACACGTTAGGTAACGGTCTTTTACAAACAGGATTCCGAAGCCTGTAGGGGATTGTTTGTGACCTCATAACACATTAGCCATTCACTTCTCGGCAAGATTAACACGAGTTGCGTGTTGTTCTTTGAAGTTTTTTTCTAAATAGGTTGCCAAGCGACAGTTGACAGAGACGATTGGAATTCAAAGAGAAAGACGCTGGTTAAAAAACAAAAACAAACAAACAAACAAAAAACTTGTACGTAACAGCCACTCAACGAAAGAAAACATCACGACATTAGAGTATTTTGTTAAAAAAAAATGAAAAAAATTGTTGCTACCATCTCTAGTCCTTGTAACAAAAATAATTAAGAAAAAAACAATATTAATGGAAAAGAAAAAAGTTGACATACGTTTAAGTTTATTACTGCTGTGAAATTTAAAAATAATAATTTGTTCACCCAGTGTATATTCAGTTATTATTATTATTATTATTATTATTATTATTATTATTATTATTATATAGTTTTGATTAAGGAACACATATTTTTTATTCAACATCAGTCAACCTAAATCCACAACTCTGCACAACAATTTTGAATTCCAAAATCTTTGCCATAGCTGTATAGTAGATGCATTGCTAGGTCTACAAAGCATTTTTGTGTTCAAAGGTGACATTCTCCTATAGTGATTGCTACTATTTAACCTGGTGATGGAGAGATGGAGTCTTACTTTTCCCAAGGGTATTTGTGCGAATATCAATGTAAAGAACTCGGTTGAGATTCGAAATCGGCTTGCCCATTTCTGTTTCCGAACCGCTAACCGTTGCACCACCCGTACCTCATAAAGTGAATAATAAGTATCCAAAGAGAATTTATAACAACTAGGTACGTTTAAGGTGCGTGTGATTAGGCGCTACAGCTTTATTGACGGAAGCCGCCTAACAAAACGAGATAGAGTTTTTTTTATGTATGATTTCTTTTAGTCTCCTGTACACCTCCGCCCAATTTGAGGACGACTATTTGATTCCAAGTAGGAATGCTTAGGGCCATATCAGGTTGAAACACCGGTTCCCGTACGATCAACTCGGGCTTGGTCAGTAACTTGGTGGGTTACCGCTTGGGAATATCAGGTGCTGTAAGCTTTGATGTGCGAGCGGTGTAATGGTTAACTATTCGGAATTGTTAATCCTAGAACCGAGTCCCATTATACGTTGGGTTCGTTTTATCTATTTATACACAAACACCCTTTGGAGAGGCATGACTCTACCTCTCCCCTAGCTATGGGTTAATTAGTAAGATATATCACTGAATCATTATTTTTTTTTAAATCCTTACAATCTGAATATATTTTCTGCTTTAAATAACCTGCAAATGGTTGATAAGCCATAAAAAAAAACGAATCAGTTAATCAATGAATGAATCAATCACCCAAGTAGGTAATAAACCAAAAGTAACTACAATTTAACACCAGGCTTCACCCAGATTTTGTTTTTCGGTATATTTTGTTCGAAAGTCTTCTTCGTTTCAGTTTTCTTCACCTTCTACAGTTGTTACTAGAAAAAAGTTATTGTACAGTTATGCGGAAACGAAATCTTTACAAACATGCAAGGTCATAATAATTATAGAATTAGTTTTTTCTGTACAGGAAATATTCGGTAATTATTGACTGAATAGTTTCTGTTACTTCCAGGTTAAATTTATTAAATCTTTTTATTAGTTTTTCACGAAATTAATCTTCCCGAGTTCACTAACTTATCACGACTAACTACATATCTATCTAGATATATTTGTGCGTGTTTTGTTAAATATAAAAGATATAATTTTTCTAATGTTTTTATTTAGTATATGTTATGTCTTTAAAATTTTTCTTTTATGATAACTGTGTGTTTGGGGAAATTGTTAATTTTCCTGAGCGCTTTCAGCTAATATTTTAGTTTATATATATATGCGTTACTCTTCTGAAATGAATTGAGTTCTCTCGGTGACTGGCGTCTGTATACACTGCTTAGGGAGTAGCGACTCCGACTGTCACCAAATCGGTCGAGTTTTGATCCCAGCCAGAAGCAAGTGGATGTGTCTAGCCACACTGATGAGCTGTGATACAGCGAAACAGACTTGTATGTAGATGACTAATATATTATGCTCTCATTACGATTGAGCTCTCTGGAGTAGAAAATTTTAAAAACCGTTTTCACTTCGGCTATATGCGTGACTCTTCAGAAATGAATTGAGTTCTTTCGGTGACTGGCGTCTGTATACACTGCTTATATACAAGACGTTAAAATTTCCCTTCTCTGATTCCATGCGCAGATGGCTTAGGGAGTAGCGACTCCGAGTGACACTAAATCGGTCGAGTTTCGATCCCAGCCAGCAAGTGAATGTGTCTAGCCACACTGATGTGCTGTGATACAGCAAAACAGGCTTGTATGTGGATGACTAATATATATATATATATGTGTGTGTGTGTGTGTGTGTGTATAGAAAGGGTGCGGTAGAAATACCTCCCACATAATGGTAAGACATTAGTGGCAATGGTGCCTTAGCTAATGTCTTACAATTATGTGGATGGTATTTCTATTTTAGGGGGAAATGTATGACAAATTGGAAAAAGTGACGGAAGCCTAGAGGATGTGCGTTGTGACGCAGTGGATATCGGCTCGGAACGAGAAATCGGGTAGCCGAGTTCGAATTCTAGCTGAATTCATTGCTTTCACTTACGCGCAAATACCCTTGGGAAAGGTATTAATCCGTCTTTTCCCTCCAGTTATGGGTTAAATTACAGGACAGATTGGGTTCTATAGCCTTGGCTGGCAACCAGTCTACCGCAGAAAGCAATGGCAACCTACTGCGGGATAATCTTCTGCCCAGTCAGTCATGTCTCTTTCGAGACATGATCGCCCAAGCGTGTATCTTAACTGACTGACTGACTGACGGAAGCCTAAAAATGAAAAAAAGAATCTAAATGAAAGCGGTTAAATTAGAAACCCCAAATACATATTAATAAAAAATAAAGAATAAAATTAATTGTAAATTTTCAGCAACCCCTCTCCTTCGTGCGAATGTGTAGTCGCATCAGCGTAAACATAGATTTAGTTCGATTAAAACCTAAAGGACGAAACTCGTCAGCGTCACACGAAAGCTTTTACTATTTTTCATTCTCAAAAATTGTAATTGATGTATAAACAAAACTAACATATCGTTTTCCCATATATTTAGGCAGCATATCTTCTTTCAAACATGTTTCATTGAATAACATCGACATATTATGTCTGTTTATCTTTATCCTGATCTTTTTCAGTTCTCTAATCAGTTTATTAATAAGATGAAAGTAATTAAGCAAGACGCCGAAGTTTATTCCAACCCATGTACTTTCAATTGCCTCCAAGATCATTCTCAGGTGTGAATTACAAAAACAAATTTATTGTAACTGTGATAAAATTTGCATTTTTTTGTGATGGTGATTTAAAAAAGCATGCGTGAACGCACTCTGTTATAATTATTTTAACATTTTAAATTTATCCGTTGAAGCTATGTTTTTTTTTTGTTTTTTTTAAACAAGCGTCTCAATAAAAGGGGAGCTGACCGGAAATTCGTAGAATTGCAAAACAGCATGAAATGTTTGTTATATGCACCTGAACACATTGTTATATGCACCTGAACACATTGCTGTTACGCTCATAATACATTTTGTTGAGTGTTGTTTCTTTTTTATGCAGGAGACCTCGAGAATTTTAAATTTTTTTTATTATTTTCGTGGTGTAGTATATCGATGCTGTCAACAAATATTTTCTGTATTGTGAAGGTGGACAGGAATGTGTTTTTAAATGTTGTGCAGTAGGACTTGCATCCGACAAATGTAGTGTAAAACGCCTTGATAATATTGTGGTCGTCAAATCAGCATATGTACTTATACTTTTATGTACTTACTTGTTGTCAGAGATACAATTTTCCAAAGGACATTTAAATTGATATACACTGTTGGTCTTTTCCAAAACACTAGTTGACAGAGAAGAGTTATTTCGCATGATTAAAATGGTTGTGTTAGATTTAGTATAATATATAGTTCGTTTTATTTTGTTACTGGGATCAGTGGGGAATGTATTAGTACTTATATTTTTTAGAGCTTTTTCAACTTTTTATGGTTAGAATGCATTTAATTACAGTATAGTAGGTTGTTATATTTCAGGTTATTTGAGGAGGTATTATGTTCTTTTTTGTTAACATTTCTAATGGCTCGTCTAATTTGTTCATCAACGATTTAAGTAGGAAAATGATTATTCATGGGAGTTTGCATAATTTCTTTTAATTCAGTGTAGAAAATCTTTTCGTGGAAGAGTTAACTTTTGCACGGCGTATTAAATTTTGTATAATAGGTATTTTGTAAAAGTTAAGGCATTCAGTTTTATAGTTTAGAGTGCACGTGTTTATGCTCGTTGATTTTTCTATAGCGAGGTAGTAAATGCATTATTATTAGTATCTATTATTAGTATCTGTTATTAGTATCTATCAAAGCTCTGTTGTTTACATCAATTGACCATGGCTCAGCAAACTGAAGACGAGGCTTATAACGACTGTGACATACACAGGGGCGTATAAAAGCAGCAGTCTAAAAATACATTTCTCCAGTAGGTACAGGAGGTACGATGAATTTGATGCCGTTCCAATGAACTGACATGCTGACGCCTCCTGCCACTACTACTAACGAAACTATCCTTTTCAGGACATAAGCAAATGCTCGTTTCGGTACAACAACCAGGTCTTCTCTCGAATTTCTACAACTTTCCTTTTCAGGACAAGAGAATCTATCTTACCGCGATATGCACCAGCTCAATGCATCGACTTCCGATATAGAGCATAGTTCAACCCGGCATCGACTAGTCCAATTTGGCCTGCCAGCAATCTCTAGCGTAGTAATTTGAGTTCGATTCCAGACTGATCAACTGTCGACTGCTAACGGGATCTACATGTCAGTCACCGAATCGACTCGTACTTCGTCAGTTAGCGCAGATTATGCCACCCGACTGAGAAAACACGCGACGGACCAATATAATCAGCCCAGTGCAACAACAACTGAAGTCTCATTCCCAGCCTACGAACCGCTAGCCACGCGCACGGATTGACTCAAGCCTGCGAGAGGTGGACACCGTTCAAACAACAAACAACATTTTTACGCCGACCCAAGTGATCGTTTGAACTGTAATGCAATAAAAGTTGTTATACTTTGGCTACTTTTGTCACATACCATTTTGTTTTGTCATATTTGCCATTACCTGTGTCACTGCACCCTTTCTCAAAAGTTCGTAGAATGTTTTAGTATATAACCGGCCCTGCAACAACGGAGATGCTATTTTGATGTTCATAGACGGAAACCTCAGTGGTAAAAGTCAAAAGTAGTTTATTTAATGTATTAGGTTTGATTTTTAGAAGTGAAGGAGATGGATCGTTGTAAATATTCTTTTTATTATATTAATGAAAGGTGCGACACTGAGTTACGAAGGTGAATTGGCATGATCAAAGAAGCATTCCAGAAGATAAGCAGAGACAAGTAAATTTCATAAGAAACGAAGAAGAAAATACTGAATTACTATATGATGTCTGTTCTTCAATATGGCAGTAAATGCTGGACAATCTCCTCAGAGATGAAGAAGAATCTTGAAGAAACCGGAATGTGGTTCTACAGAAGGATGCTGAGGATATCATGGGCCGAGCATGTGAGCAACGATGAGGTTTTGGAGAGGATGGAAATGAAAAGGAAACTAATACTTAACATCAGGAAAAGACAGCTGAAGTTCCTGGGACATATGTTGAGGAAGGAGGGCTTGGAGAATCTGATAATCACAGGTCAGATAGAAGGAAGGAGAGACAGGGGAAAGTAACGCGTAGCATACTAGAAGGGCTTGAGCAAGTGGATGGCAAAGCGGTGTTTGGGTGAGGAAACAAGAGAAAGCGTGCTAAAACCATTACGGATAGGGAGATGTGGAAAGCCAGGATCGCCTACGTCCTGAATGGACACGGCACATAGAAGAAGAATTGTTTCATTAACTAAGACATTGGTAAATAAACTTATTATTAGCTATTAGTTTTTTTTAAAGATTTGGATTAGTTCATGAGTTTATCTAATAATCTATTTACTCGGTATGTATGGAGTTGGTTGATGATTTTGATTAATTTTAAACCGGGGATTTGGGATGTGATGGGAGGAAGAAGGAAGTTAGGCTTGTGTATTTTCATAATCCCATACATGCATCCTGGTTTATATATATATATATATATATATATATATGTGTGTGTGTGTGTGTGTGTGTGTGTGTGTGTGTGTGTGTGTGTGTGTGTGTGTGTTAATTAGAACGTACAAGAAAGAAGAGTATAAGCCTTTTGGTGAATTGTTGATGTTGAATAAATTGTTTGATGTCGGGTACAAGTACACATCTACAACACTCCTTTTAATTTCCGTCAAATTATGGGCGGCAACACTACTGTACTCTGCCAGTCCAAATAAATAAATAAATAAAATAAAAAACAAGACACACACAAAAAAAAAACAATCCTGGAAATTTAGGGCAAATTTATTTATATCCTCGATTATATAACATTTTTCCTTTCCTCATGAAACTAATTGCTAGTAGAATGTGGGAAAATTAAAGAATGAGACCTAATAAGTTAAACATGCTACATGTCAAAAAACTATAAGTTTAAAGCTAAACATCTCTAACGGTTTAATTTCTACCCAGCCGATAAATAAGACTGACAGCATCGATACAACAATTATTAGTCTGAAGAAGTTCCTTGTAGGGACGAAGCATGTCATTTAAGAGTTTCGGTGTGTCATTCTACTATATATATATCAAACTCATGCATAATTACTCAGATTAGAAAGTTGATCGACTAAAGTAAATCTATATCTATAAAAGTAACGAGGGTGGACGTTGTGTAAGTATTTGTTTGATAGATTCGACTTATCGTCTGCATTTTGCGGTCTAGCTCGATGGGAGTTGCGCTCAGGTGTAGATTAAAATTTTAGACACCTTGAAATTTTTCAGAAAGCCAAAATTAGGGGTAGAAAAATATATATTATCATCACACAAAGTCAGGGATCAGTTTATGTGTTGATTATAATATAGAATGGATCACCCCAATTTATATTATCTATATCTATATATGTTGCCCCTCCCTCTCCCACCCTAATCCAATAGAGATATTCCACATTGTTATTTATAGCTATAAAAGTGACGAGGGTGGACGTTGTGTAAGTATTTGCTATGTAAATTCATCATATGTTTTTTATTCTTATTCCTTAAACAACCCGAGTGAAACCGCTAGTTTGTCTATAAAAGCGGTAAGCGCCCAGGAGCGGGTGTCTGTGTCTTCAATCTTCAATTGCATTGGATTTTGCGTTATTCATCCCTTTGAATAATTCTTTTTCCATATATTAAAAAAATAAGTTTTTGGTGGAGTTATAAAACGACTAGATATAATCATGTTTTCATTTATTTTTTTTTCCTGGAAGAACTGCAGATCAAGAATAAAAAAAAAATATTAATAAAATTTGATCAAGAAGTGCAGATTGCTATGCAAATTCATTGTATATTGACCGGGGGGGGGGGAATATATAATGAATTTGCATAGCAACCTACGGAAGCTAAAAATAGTTGTACTCACTGTTTCTAAGCAGTAAGATATAATTTAAATTGATGCATTTTTTTTTCTTGATTTCAGAAAAAAAAAATAAATAAATAAACGTCAACGATTTCTATGAAATTTTCAGTTTCGAAAATTATAATTTAGATGTATGGAAGAAATTGGCGTCATTATAAATTGACGCCAGGAGGATATGGAATTAAAAATTCTCTAATATCATTTGGTCTTATTTGAAAAAGTCGGTCGGTCAGGCCGGGAACTTTTCGCCACGCCCTTGATTCCACGAGGAGTAACAACTTATATAAGAACTGAGTAATATTAGAATTACAATATTACAGCTTATGTAATAAAGTCATGTGCCAGATTTACATTTACACATGTATACACATGTGTGTGTGTGTGTGTGTGTGTGTGTGTGTGTGTGTGTGTGCGCGCGCGCGTACAGGGTGCGATGGGGAAATTACCGTCCTTTTTATATTTTTAATTTTGCGCATGCTCATCGTTTGCTTTTGATTTTGTATAGTAAGGTCAGTTGGGCACAGTCTGAGAAAAGAAGCGCCATGATGCAATTAATTCTGCCAAAGATTTCGAAATGACAAGCAGTACTGCTTCAATATGAACACCTCAGGGATTTGGGGTGTCAATCTGAACAAAATGCAGAGTATTCAGAAAGAGTTGCATGAGTCTAATGGTGATTACGAAGGTACGGCAGTGAGGAAAACTCACTCTGATCGTTCTGGTAAGAAAAGAACTCCCGAATTTGTCGGTGAAGGGTCTCAGATTCAACTCGAAGGCCTATATCAAGTGCATTGAGGAGGTAGTGCACTGAGTAAAGAGGGTGGCTGCTGGAAGACCGAATGAAATGAAGGCAAGGATTATGACAGTACTCCCCAACTTAAGCAAGGAGACCGCCCAGAAGTTGCAGAAGATTCCGAAGTTTGTGGTTAAAGCTAATAGCGATTTTGTTGAGTAAATTTACTCTTAAGTATTTCAAGATATTTTTGTGTAATTTTGGTAAATATATCTGTTAAAATGAGATGCCAATGTTATTTTATTTTTGCATAATTTAGACGATAGTTTATCTAATGCATCCTGTCTATGCTTACGTGTGTGTGTGTGTGTGTGTGTGTGTGTGTGTGGGCAACTGAAAGCTACAATATTAATTACATCGCCTGACCAAGCTGATAATTAATGTAATTGATGTCCCATTGCGTACGCACAAACGCATACATATATTGTTCCAGGAAGAGCTGAAAAGTTCTCGGCCCGACTAAGATGTGATTTTTTAATCAGTTAGATTTTGTATTCTATGTATGTGTCTCTCTCATCGCGACACAAGAGTCCTAGTTGAACTGCTAGGAAAAGTTACGTCTATTTAGGAAGGATGTTAGAATAATTCAGAAGTTATAATGGGAGCAAAATGTCTGCATACGGATAGAAAACAAATTAGGTAACTTCACAAAAATAGAAAAGGGCGTAAGTCGAAGATGTGTCTTCTCACTTAAATTATTCAACCTCTACAGCGAGGTTATCCATCCTAAGGGGACTGGAGACCATACCAAGACCTAATATCTGGTACATAATTTTAATGAAATAAGATACGCAAATGACACTGTGTTGATTGTAGAGACAGAAATTAAACTACAGAACAACCTAAACACACACACACACACACACACACACACACACACACACACACATATATATATATATATATATATATATATATATATATATATATATATGTCAGAACTAACAGGACAATACATTCTAAATAAAATTAATGAAATAATCCACATAGACACCCACGGCTTATACAGAGATGACGTATTAATGTTAGCGCCGAACAACAGAAGAGAAAATGACAAAATAAGAAAAATGCTTTTCAAACTCTTCAAAAACATCGATTTTGAAATAGAAGTCGAAATAAATTTTTAAAATTGTCGAATATTTAGATGTAGAATTTAATCTACAAACTGGTAGTGTCTCTCCATATATGAAAACAATTACAACTTTAAAGTACATAAACACTAGATCTATCCTACTAACATAACCGAACACATCCCGAAGAGAATAGAATACAGACTATCAAAAAATTCTTCTCACAAAACTATCTTCGATGAAAGATTATGAAAGGGCCTTAAATGAAAGTGGCCATAAAGACAAATTAGAATACAAACTTCGATTAAACAAACAAATGAAAAACATTAGAAATCGAAACATTTATTTGGTTCAACCCACCGTTTAAAAAATGTAAAATACAAAATAGGGAATATATTTTTTAAATTAATTAACAAACACTTCTTAAAAAACTCGGAATTAAATAAAATATTAAATAGAAATTCAGTTAAATTAAGTTATAGCTG
Organism: Ascarosepion bandense; assembly: GCA_037127315.1. Taxonomy (NCBI): domain Eukaryota; kingdom Metazoa; phylum Mollusca; class Cephalopoda; order Sepiida; family Sepiidae; genus Ascarosepion; species Ascarosepion bandense. Next base: position 170,416 of record JBBBDQ010000471.1, on the reverse strand, counting down.
TACTAGTATTTTAGAAAATGACATAAAAAAACAAAGAAAATATAGAAACTCAAAAAACAAAGTGCAACATAATATCACTAATAAAGAATGTAACTGTAGAGACAAAACTTGACAGACTTTGTAAAACAAAAAGGGTTGTTTACAAAGCAGAGGTACATGATACAAATGAACAAAGAAAACATATTTGGGGTTGACAAAAGGTATTTTTTTAAAACAGATATAATAAACACAAAGTTGGAAAACCTTTAAAAATATACCAAACTAGCTAACGACGTGAGAGGTTAGAAGCGGTAGATATAGCGTGTAGTTGATATAAGTTGGAAGGAAGAAGGTCAGACAACTTGCACGAGATTTCAATGTTAAAAGGTAAGAATAATATTAAGGGGATCATGTATATAAAATTAAATTCTAACCAGTATCAATTAACTTATGTTAAAAGAATAATATAAGAATTAAATGGGGAGGAAGGTAAACAGGATGACAATTATAAACGGAGAAAGATTTCGTCTTAAATCCAGAGCTTAGAGGAATAGCGTGGAAACTATTCCACCCTATTCATCTAAACAATTTTACAGGCTTTTACGGGATTAAGAGATATAGTTAATTCCATATTAAAGAAATTAAAACCTACTTTTATGTCGACACTTGCTAACCAATTCATTTCTCTGATTTAGTAAATTTTGATTGTGATATTTTAATATCTTAATTTTTTCTATTAAGTACAGATTACATGACTATGTGAGTAGGTGCTGAGCATATTAATTTCCAATCTGTTTGTTGATTCAGACCTTATTCCTTCAGTTCCCAATATCTTCGAGAAAGAGCTGTTTGAATTTTTAATTTTGGATTAATAAAAGAGTGTTTATGGAAATATTATTTTTTCCATTCTTCCGCCGAAATTCAAATGTAAACATAATTTTTTTTTTTTGTTATCTTTGGGCAAAATGGTAGCTTAGTAGATAACATTGGTAGATTTATATTTACCTTCAACAGGACAATTTTCCTTGGATCTACAATTGCAGGAGGGTAGAATACTAGGTTTAATATTAGTTCTGTTGAACTTTCTTAAAATCTGGTTATTATGTGAATTAATAATGTTATACATATTAGTGCAGCAATAGCTAATTTTAATACTTTTTCTATTAAATATTTTACTTAGAAAATGTTTACATACTAATTTCAGAAAAAACTGTCTATGTTGATATTTGGCAGGCTACAAAATGAGGTTTAAACCATATGATTTTTCATTTTCTACGTTTACTTTTAGTATAAGACAATTCTGAATTACTAACAGATGTTGAATAGGATAATTTATCTTTAAAGCCGCTTCTTTGGAGAGCTTTATAATGCAGCTTTTATTTTCATGAAAGATTTTAAGGTTGGAAGATAATCGGCTAATTCTAGTACTAACAGTAGTAGATACGTGTTTCACAATGACATTTGGGCGGTTAGAATTAACGTTAATGAAGCTGAAGGTTTCCTTCTCTTTGTGGTAAGGTTTGAGGGAATTGTTATTGAGATCAAAAGTGATGTCGAGATAATTAAGAAATTAACAATTAAAAAAAATATTATCCTAACAGCTAGAAAATCCCATCTAACATTTAACAATTCCACCTGGACTAAGTGTCTCAATGGTAATTTTGATGTCCCTTTGTGGACATATGATTCAGCCTAAGTTGTTGATTTAGTATGTATATATATTAGATGCTCTTAGTTGGATTGTAAATCCTAAACAAATAGGATATGTTCATCCCAAATAATAATAAACCGTTATATGTCGTTGGGCGAGTATGAACATTACTGACAAGCTAAATCTATATTTAAGGTTTTGAATTCAAAATTGTTCTTCTACTAGACTGGTCAACAACTACGGTTAAAGAGGCTAGCGTGCACCTACATTGAACTCGTAGCTGAGTCACTCAAGATATAGGGTTGCTATGTGGAGTTGTATTAGCGTTAGAAAGAGTAAGGTAACAAGAACGATATCTAATTCCAGACTTGAATCGGTCAAGGTTTGATTAGCAAATAAAAATTCAGTGATTAGATGGAGACGTTAGAAATAAAGAGTTGAAGTAGACTTTAGAAGGAAACATGTAATCCAATACTAAACAGCAAACAAGTGATGAACTTCTATTCCTGTTCAAAAGACCGAGGAGGATTGGGGGGCGGGTAAACACAAAAACGGGCTGAATATTGAGAAAATTAATTGAAATTTTTATAACGATTAATCCGAACCCCCATCGCGATAGGCCGGAATATTTACCACTATGCTACCGATAAAACGGTACAGCGTGATTACGTGTTAAAACTTTTATAATGTAAAATAACTAGCAGTATAGCCCGGCGTTGCTCGGGTGTAATGAAAGCTTTAAAACTAATCCATGGTCCTGGAGCTCAGACTCAACCTAAAGAATATTTGTGTGATGTTTGGTGAGAATCGGATAAAAATTGTGGATTTGTTTAAAGGACATACAGACAGATAAACAGTCACACACACAAACATCTTGCCTTATATATATATATATATATATATATATATATATATATATATATATCATCGATTTTCTGCACTATTGTAAGAACTGCAACCTTGAAACTTCTGAATATCGTTTCTTATGTGTTTGTCTATGAGTGTATCAAATTGGATTAAAATCGGACCACTCCTTCTATAACCCGATTTTTTCGATTATCGATTTTCGATATTTATCGGGGGTACCCCGACACAAAACCTAGCTAAGAACACTCGCAGACGCTTGTAGTGCAACTGTATGAAATTTCAAGAAAATTGGTTCAGCCGTTTCGGAGTCTATAGGTAACGGATACACACACACAGACAAAGTTCCATTTATAAATAAGTTTAGATTAGATTTAGATAGATTTAGATTTAGATTTGCGAATTGCCATGAATGTTCTTGGGAGTGATTTCTTTTTCCGTGATTTTAAATTCACCTTGACCGATTTCGCTACCAATGATAAAAAAAAATCTAGTTTGCCTATAAATCAGAAAACAGATTTTTGACATAGATGCATGTGCGTGTGTTTGCTCGGCCATAAAATCTGTATATGTTGGGGGTGGCATTCGATCAATTTTGACAATGCTTTGTCATCATTATAAAGTATGTCATTGATTTTGTTTAAATGTTGTGCCTCCGAAATTCTTTTATGTTCATTTATCCCGGATATAACAGATCATATGCATTACCTTTTTTTTTTTTTGATAGATCATAAAGTCTTAGCCTTTTATAGTGATATTCGATCAATTTTGACATAAGAAGGAAAAACGTTAAATAATATAATAAATTCTAAAGATCACACACACACATACACAAACATATACTATTTTTGTGTTGCGATCATTCTTTTATGAATGTTTTGTTAAATATGACACTCAATGAATATATATATACATAAATATATGAAATTGTTTGAACATTATTTTTTATCGATACTCGCATTTAAGTAGATATTCTGTTTTTAATTAAACAGTATTATATATTTATATCTACTGGCCTGATTATATACGATAAATTTTTATTACGAAATTTATCGTAAATAATCAGGCCAGTAGTATAAATATATAATACTGTTTAATTAAAAACAAAATATCTACTTAAAAACGAGTATTGAAAAAAATAAAAAAAATTGTTAAAACAATTCATTTCAAATTGTCGGTTGTTTATAACCAAGTTTCGTTAAAATTCGTCAATTTCCGTAATATATATATATATATAAAATTATATATATATATATATATATATATATATATATATATATATATATATATATATTTTTATTGCAATCCTTCTTTTATGAATATTTCGTTAAATATGACACACGAAGTATATTTTTGAAGGTTTTTATTCGTAAAATTGTAAGAACACCAGAAAAATAATTAAATTTAAATAGAAAATATTATTTGTTCCTCATAATGAACAAACATTTCACTGTGTGTGTGTGTGTGTGTGTGTGTGTGTGTGTGTGTGTGTGTGTGTGTGTAAATTGTTTGTTGATTTTGACTGGAAAAGAAATATTATATATATATATATATATATATATATATATATATATATATATATATATAATCATATAATCATGAATTAAATGTGCACTGCTCATTTAATTCATAATTATATGATTATATTAAGCTCTACAATATTCATAAAAAAATAAATGGCAGGGGACTCAAAACTGTAAAACTTAGGATCCACTTTACCTGGATTTATATGTATGATTTAAAAATGGCTGACAAGGTCTGTCGGATTAATTTTTTTTCTATTTTCCAAATTTAGGAAAATGTGTTACGTACTATGTTCGAAGTTGTGGATATATTGTTCGCAGTTAATATTTTGTACGTTCGACAATCATAGTCATTATTAAGAAACAATGAGGTGTCTGTGTAGTAGTTAGAATTTTTATAAAAACTTTTTCTGTTTGCTATTATCATGACTAAACTCTTGACTCCATGGACGCAACACACTATGCTTTATTGGCATCACGTTATGCACTGAGTTGAAGAGGAGCGACAATATCGAATCAATAGCAGCATCTACTGTAAGGAAAGTTTTGGTCGCTGTGTCGTGCTAGAAAAAAAAATTCTCCCCAGAATCTATCTTGCACATTTTCAAATCTACCATTCGTCCGAGCATTGACCACTGCTGCCATATCTAGTCTGGTGCTCCTGATGTGCGTCTCTACTGATTCTTGACAAAATCCAAAGAAATATCTGTAAGGTAATCGATCCGGACCAGGCATCTCGATTCAGTCACTTTCTCACCGACGTGACGTGGCTTCTGACTTTTCTACAAATATCTCCATGGCAACCTTTCTGACAAACCTTTTTTCCTGGTACCCCGAATAAAAGAAATTAAGCGTACTACTACATTGGCATCTAGGTCCCACCCATTTACTGTTGAAATAGATAAATGCAACCCCCACTTCTACTCTACTAGTTTATTCTCTCGCACTTCTCACCTGTGGAACTCCCAACTCTCTTCCATTTACTTGCTTCCCAGAAAACTATAATTTTCAAAAAATTAAATGCAACATCAATCGTTATCTTCTATCTTCTTGAACCCCATTCATTCATCTTTTGTCCGTTCTTCAATCCTCCCTATTTTCAGTCTTGTTTTTCACTTTCATTGCCGGTAAACCAGTGGTGGCATCGCGAACTGGTTGTTGGGTTATCCGAAAAAAATCTTATATATTATTAGCCGATATATAATAGCTTACAAATAAAATCAATTCCATTGCTCTAAGTTCTGCGGATGCTGAAAGACGATTTTCTATCATGAATAGAATTTATTCCGAAAAAAGAAATCATATTGAAGGTAAAAATAGGTAAATATTGATAGATCTTTCAATGGATCTTTCAATGGATCTTAGTGTCTGCAGCGATTTAGTTCGAATGTGGCTAAAAAAAACATAACACAGCTGATGATACTAGAGTAAAAAAAGCATCATACTTCTTAACAGAAATATGAAGAGAACAGAATTTCAATTTAAAAATATCTTAATAAATAAAGGTTTTCTATTAAATCATCAAAATAGCTTAATTCTTTTTTGATACTATAAAGTGAGGTAATTTTTTTATTTGTTCCCCGAAGGTCTTTACCCCTTCAAATCTTTCCAAAACATCCTTATTCCGTGCAAATATAAATGCTGAACTCAAATCGATAATTGTTTATTGACGAAACCAACCTTTTTTCAAGCTAACGACCAGAAAAATATCGAACTACTTTTCGCTGTTTATCTCACCCCGTAACCACGCTTCAAAAATGTTATTCACTGCAGAATGACTTCACGCGTAGTTTGCCGATTTTTCGGCCTATTTATTCCTTTTTGCAATTACTACACAGAAATTGAGTTCCGAAACCAAACAAATCGCGAAGTAATTGCTAAAAGGAAGTAAATAGGCCGAAATAAGTATCCTACGCCTAAAGTCATTCAGCTGTGAATCAGATATAAGAATGGTGGTAAGGGGTGAGATATAGTCCGATTTTTTCTGGTTGATAACATGAAAAAAGGTAGGTTTCTTCAATAAACAATTATCGGTTTGAGTTCAGCATATAATTAAGGATGTTTTGGCAAGATTTGACGGGGTAAAGGTCTTCGGGAAGGGGAACAAATTTAAAAAATTTACCTAAAGTGATTTGTTTCCATTTTCAGATTGAAAAGAAAATAAGTAGAATAGGTTCCTAAAGATTATCTGTATTTTAAGAACCGGTTCCTGGAAAATTGGGGTGTCATTATTGCATGTAACCCCGCTGCATACTAATAGCATTACCGCCTTGCTTGGGGTGAAATGATTAAAATAATAAATACCGTATACTTGCTTTCCTGACGGCTACAATCTCCAAGAATTTAAATGCAATGTCAGTTCCCATCTCTTGTCCACTTGACTCCAGTTCTTCTTTCGTTCTTTCCTTGTCACCTCGTGTTTTTTTTTTTATCATATCACCCCGAGCAAGGCGGTAACGCCACTGATGTGCAGGGGGCTACGTAAGAGTGAAAAGACTGGAAAAGAGAAAGCCGGAAACCACATCCTAGACAGGGATCAAGGGATGAGCCTCTTCACCAGTTCAATTGACGTGGGTGGAGTGTGAACCAGGCGATAGTTTAGTCTATCTACTCCAATTGAAAAAAAAAGAGAGAGAAAAGAGTGAGAAGATTGGAAAAGAGAAAGCCAGAAACAACATCCTAAACAGGGAACAAGGGATGAGCCTCTTCACCTGTTCAATAGACGTGGGTGGAGTGTGAACCGGGCGATAGTTTAGTCTATCTACTCCAATTATCTTGTTATTTTCCTTTCTCACTCTACCTTCGCAAATGTCTTAATACTGGCATTCCCATCTTTCTCTTGCCCTTTCTCCGACACCCCCTGTAAGTGGTTAGTCTTTCTCTTCGCTCTTCCTTTGCTTAAACTTTCACTCTTCTCTTATGTAGCCTCCTAAGCACCAGTACCGCCTTGCTTGGGGTGAAACGATTAAAAAAACATGTTGCCGACAATTCATTTAGAGAAAGAATTTTATTTCGTCTTAACCGCTAATTGATGCTATCATCAGGTGTTATAATCTAATGTTAATTTGTTAGAAATACCTCTGTAAATTATCATATATATATATATATATATAGTTTCCACTTCTGCTATATGCGTGACTCTTCAGAAATGAATTGAGTTCTTCGATGACTTGCGTGTGTATACACTGCCTATATAGAACACGTTAAAATTTCCCTTCTCTGATTCCATGCGCCGATGGCTTAGGGAGTAGCGACTCCGAGTGACATCAAATCGGTCGAGTTTCGATCCCGGCCAGAAGCAAGTGGATGCGTCTATCCACACTGATGAGCTGTGATACAGCGAAACAGGCTTGTATGTGGATGACTAATATATATATATATATATATATATATATATATATGAGAACAAAAGGCAAATTTTATCAGAGTTATAATACAATAGCGTGTTTTTCATTGTAATTTAGCCGTGAAAATAGTCTTACAAAAGTTCGAAAGTATTTGGGTTGTCTGGAAAGTTAATTTCGATTTTTAGTCGTTCATATTCCAACCCGTCAAATCTTTCGACAGATGTAATATGCTTACATTTTCGATTAGAGTACGTTACAAACTATCTCTCGAGAAGGAAAATTTAAAATTATTGAATTTCTGTCAATTGTGTGTTCCTATGAAAATGTAAGATTTATAAGGTGCATTTTAGACACTTGGTGCTTTTTTATTACCGTAAAAGCAAAAATACATCGCAAGCAATAAAAAAAGATATGTATTGTTTATGGTAAAGGCATAGACATTGATTAAGAATAACCCGCATTACACAACGCCATAATTGGCACAAACACTGAATTTATCCAAATCCACCATCCATGAGCAATTAGTGAAGTTTGATACCACATGATCTGAGTGAAAAGAATCCATCTGTGATTTGCTGTATAAAGACAATGAAAAAACAACCTTTTTTTAAGTAATAACCTTGGAATTGTTTCGAGCTTTTGTTCTCGTCTTGATTTATATAGGTGTTATAACAGACACAACGTTTCGACTAAGTGCCCTCTGGTCATCATCAGGTGTCCATAAATAGGCTGATGTGGATTACCTCGTTGGTTTTTGTGAAAGGCTCCAAAAAATACACCACAAAAGTCCTTCGGGACGGTGGTGTAGTGGATATAGTAGTTAGTTATACATGCGTTAGTATCATCCAGTGGTCATGAGTTCGATCCTTGGACTTGGTAGTGAGAGTACTAAATTCCAATATGAAAGAACAATAATTGATTTCACAGGATATTTCGCAATAATCAACGAGATATTCCACATCAGCTAATCTATGGACACCTGATGATGTGTGCTTGGTCGGAACGTTGTGTCTATTATAACATTTATATCAACGAAGATGAGAACAAACGTTCGAAATAATTCCAAGATTATTGAAAATTACTCATCTCAGAAATAAATACAAACTTTTTAAGTAAATTGTGACGGATGATGAGAAATGGATCATTTGCAACAAGGTTGAGTGTAAAAGATAATAGAGGAAGCAACATGAGCTAAGGCAGGTCTTTATGCTAAGAAAGTCAATCTGTTCATCTGGTAAAGATTGGAAAGGAATCCTGTACTATGAGCTTCTGTTAACTAACCAGTCAATCGATTCTGGAAAGTACTGCTCGCAATTGGATGTTACTCCACTCGCCATACTCTCCAGACATTGCTTTTTCGTATTTTCATTTATTTCAGTACTTGCAAAATAATTTCAATATTTCAAACAGTTATATTAGAAAGTGCTCAACAGATGTTTGAAGGAAAATGAAGTTTTAACATGTTAAGATTTTAGATATTTAGGTTGGTTGGCTAGGTGATTTGTACACACTCTCCCCTCTCTCGCTTTCTCTCTCTCTCTCTCTCTATATATATATTTATATATATATCCCTCTCACTATCTCTCTCTCTCTCTCTATATATATATATATATATATATATAGAGAGAGAGAGATAGTGAGAGGGATTTTGTATAAATCACTTGACCAACCAAGAGAGAAAGAGAGTTCAGTAAAAAATTCAAACATTCTCGGCTACTGGCGTGTGTTTACATTGTATATAACACGATAAAAGTTTGCCTTCTTCTACCGAGCGCCCATAGCTCAGAGGTAGAATCGCCGACTGATGTCAATTGATGTTTCCATCCTGGCTAAAAGCGATCGGATGTCTAACCGTACTGATGAGCTGTGATACAGCGAAACAGATCTGTCTGTGGATGACTCTCTCTCTCTCTCTCTCTCTCTCTCTCTCTCTCTCTATATATATATATATATATATATATATATATATATATATAAGAGTGAAGATTGAAGTCAACACCCAGCGGCAACAATCTGTTTTCTGCTTAAACGCAATCTACAGATTAAACATGAAACAGACACTCGCCACTGGGTGTTGATCTCAATATCCATTTTCATATTTACATGCTCTCTATCTCTGATAGTGAGCATTTTAAGATGTGTTTCGACAGTAAGATTTCTTTGAAACAAGTTTTGTTGAGTATGACTGTTTGACCGCTGTAAATGACACCACTCAAGTGGCTTGAAATTGCTTCTAACAAACGAGGGGACGTTAAAATTAGCTAAAAACATTTACATAAACATAGAAAAAACAAAATTCATGAAATCGAATGTAGCTACATTCGAAAGTATTTAGTAAAAGCAAAAATAAATGTTGGTAAGTTTACCAATTATATAAAATAGCCTATACGGAAATATGAAAAGCTTTATAAAACATTTGTTAGACAGAAGCTGTTGATATTCTTCAACAAAACTTGTTTAAAAAATATATCTACACTGTTATCTGTATTCAGCTGTTTTCTCAAATTATTAAATATGGCTTCAAACGAATAAGTTTTGAAGTAGATGATCATTATCAGAGCCTATAATCGCAAACATACAGCTATACCAAATAAAACCTATATCATTTGAATTTTTCAAATAACAGTGACAATAAAAATGGACAGCATATGTAACTCGAAGGAAAAACTAATGATATAATCAAGATATTGATTTTCCACACTACCTTAAACAAAAGGCTTGAAAAGAAACACCCATCACTATTAGAAAGTGCTATAATCGTTAGTGGACTTGAGAAGACTAATTTCCTGAAAAACTGTTTTAAAAAGAATTCATGAATTTTAACCGACAGTAGCATTAATTGTACTGTCAATAAATGCCGAATATTTATTGCGTAGAAATGACTAATTCCAACATTACCATGTCCCATCAGCTGAAATTGCTTTCTGATATGGCGATCACACCTATTTTTAAACCATAATTTTGACTTAGATCATTTGACAAATAGACTGCAGTTTATTTTCGTTAAAATTTGACGAATGTACATATCCATTAGTTCGTGTATTTTATCTGGGTCAATTCAAATGACTATTTGTTTTATCCTTATATTATTGTAAGTAGCATTTTTAGAATATCTAATTCTAGTAACTTTTATACTGTAAACTCACAAAAGCTTTTTGCTTCTGCATCATCTGATGGCAAACTACGTTTTTTCTATTGCAACAATTATTTATAAAATAAAACATATTTTTCGCGCTTACTGCCAAATCTGCTCTTAATTATAAAAATTAAAATCTAGTCTAAATTATAAAAATAAAAATTCATTCTTAATTATGCGAATAAAATATCCAATCTTAATTATAAAAATTAAATCTATTCTTAATTATAAAAATTTAAAAAATTCTTAATTATACAAATAAAATATCCTGTTGTAATTACAAAAATTAAAATCCATTTATAATTATAAAAATAAAAATCTGGTCTTAATTATAAAAAAAAATCCATTTTTAATTATACAAATATAAACCCGGTCTAAATTATAAAAGTCCATTTTTAATTATAAAAATTAAAATGTATTCTTCATTACATAAATATAAATCCGGTCTTAATTATACAAATAAAAATCTGGTCTTAATTATACAAGTAAAAATCCGATCTTAATTCTAAAAATACGGTCTTAATTATAAAAAATAAGAAGCCATTTTTGATTCTAGAAATAAAAATCTCGTCTACCTATAATCCATCAAAGATTATCGTCCTATTTTATACCTGCGGCCATTAATGCCATGAATATTGAAAAAAGATGTGGTGAAGACTGTTGCTTTTCTATTTTCTGTGAATTCCTGTTTTCTTGCAAATGATAATGGAGAACTCTGCTGCCGACCTCTTCACTATTTTGAATTATTGCTGTTCTTCTCCTAGATTGTCTTCCAAAAATGCTCAGTCTACCTTGCTAATTGACCCATAGTTGTGGGGAGATCGATTCATTCTTTTCCTAAGTGCAATAAACTAGACTGGAATTTTAACTGACCTCACTCTTCTTTCTGTGCTGATAACCGTTAAGTTCTGCGCACATTAGCAGTAACTTCCTTTCCCTAATTATCGGAGACTCGGATATAACCCGATTAATGCCTACCCGTAGACGTAGATAGAAACACAATAGATTGTTGCTTGTAGATTCGAATATCCCTCCCATCAATGATTACATATATATACGAGGATAAACCGGGCCAACATTTACGCCAAACATAACCTAAACCAATGTTTCATTGTGGCCACGAGAATAAAACCGGCCAACGTTTACCATAATTCCAAGATAAGCTTGATCAATATCTAAACTTATTTATAAATGGAACTGTGTGTGTGTGTGTGTGTGTGTGTGTGTGTGTGTGTGTGTGTGTGTGTGTGTCCGTTACCTATAGACTCTGAAACGGCTGAACCGATTTTCTTGAAAATTTTCACAGTTGTACTATAAGCGTCTGCGAGTGTTCTTAACTAGGTTTTGTGTCGAGGTACCCCCGATAAATACCGAAAATCGATAATCGAAAAAATCGGGTTGTAGAAGGAGTGGTCCGATTTTAATCAAATTTGATACACTCATAGACAAAGACATAAGAAACGATATTCAGAAGTTTCAAGGTTGCAGTTCTTACAATAGTGCAGAAAATCCATTATATATATATATATATAAAAGGCAAGATGTTTGTGTGTGTGTCTCTTTATCTGTCTGTATGTCCTTTATACAAATCCACAATTTTTATCCGATTCTCACCAAACTTCACACGAATATTCTTTAGGCTGAGTCTGAGCTCTAGGACCATTGATTAGTTTTAAAGCTTTCATTACACCCGAGCAACGCCGGGCTATACTGCTAGTTTAATTATAGACGCCAACATAAACTCAACCGATGTTTCCTTGTGGACTCGAGGATAAACCAGGCTAATTTTTACCATAGACTCGATGATAAACCCGGCCAATGTTTCCTTGTTTTCACGAGGATAAACACGACCAATGCTTACCATAGATTTAAGTATAAACACGACCAATGCTTGCCATAAATTTAAGTATAAATTTACCTGGATTCTCAAGTCTGATAAGATAGAGAGTTTAATAATAAATAAACCAACAAGAGTCGATTTGTAAACCCTCATTAACGCCAAATAAAAGCTACTTTCAAATGGTGTTCTGGAATGAAGTCACGATTATATTTATAACAAAATATATTGAAGAAAAATATATCAGGATCGTATTATGAAAATTATTCTCATCAAAACCTCTATGTACCAAGTCAACCTCATGGCTCACACTTTCCTGTTTTTTACTTTTTTGTTTTTTATTTTTTTGTCGTCTGTTCTTCACCTTGTTCCGCCATTCATTTACTCAAGGTCATGCTTTCTTTTCCTCTGTCCCTCTTGTCTACAATCTGCCCTGTGTGTATAAAAATCTTCAAGCCCTCTTTTATCATAATGTAGTCTAGAGATTTCAACTGCCTCTCCTGGATGTTAAATATAAGAGTTTTTTCCTTTTCATTTTTACTAAAACTTTGCCGTTGCTCGCATGTTCGGTTCACAGTATTCTCAAGATCCTGATTTAGAACCACCACGTTGTTGTTGCTATAAGTCTCTTCTGTATCTGTGAGAAGATTATCCAGCATTCACAGCCATATAGGAGAACTGATATTACATCCAATACTCTTTTCTTTTTTTCTAACAATTTTTTCTGTTTCTTGATATTTTGCTCAATTTTTGGAAAGCATTTCTCACTAGCTAAATGTGCCTTTGTATCTATAACTCAGTTGAAACATGGTTAAATTCTGTTAAAACTCTTGCCATGTACTTATGTTCTTGTACTTGATTTATTTTGGTATCACCAATTTGTAATTTTCACGTTGTGCTGTTCCTTTTGCTAACAACCAAACATTCTATCTGGAAATTGAAGTTTAGTCCTTTTTTCTCGCTTTCTTTTACTACCTTCGATAGTTAGTAGGAGTTCCTTTAGCTTCCTTTTTGTGTCTGCTATCAACACAGATGTGTCATCTGCATGTCTTATGCCGTTAAGATTGTTGCCGCCAATAATGAATCCTTGCATGACTTTTAATTCTCTCAGAATTCTCTCACTTGAATAGGTTGAATAAGTTCGATACAAACATCATTTAAAAGAACAAATGCGAATGGCGTATTTCACATATATTACTTGCATAATATCTATTAATATTGATGGTATTATTTACGTATGGATCTATATTTGAATCTGTGTAGTATCATGGATCGAGCATGTGAGCAATGATTAGGTTTTGGAAAGGATGGAAACGAAAAGAAAATTAATACTGAACATCAGGAAAACACAGCTAAACTTCCTGTAACATGCAATGAGGAAGGAGGGCTTGGAGAACCTGATACTAACAGGCCAGACAAAAGGAAGGAGAGACAGAGGACAACAGCGTGTAACGTACTTGACTGGCCTGAGCAGGTGGATGGCAGAACGGGGGTTGCGTGGTGTATCTGTTCCCATTTGCTGTCTTCTCATACGACGGTGAGTAACATCGGCGTTGTGTTTCTACTTCCAAGCAATTTACGGTTTAGCAATGAAGCCTTGTCCTGCGGATTCTCACTTTGCAGCATCACTTTCGACAGAGAGGGATGATCGGATTACTCTGATACCTGCCTGACAGTGGTCGCAGGGACTGAACATTTTTTTAAATTTTTATCTGTGGTTTATATGTATGTCTTTGAACACGACAACGTGAAAGCAAACATGCGAGTACGTAAATCACTGGAGTCTCTGGGAACTTTGTGAAAACTGTCACACACACACACACACACACACACACACACACACACACACACACACACAATGATCGCTTACGTACTGAAAGAACAAGGCACATAGACAAAGAAGATACTTAAAATAAAATAGAAATAGTTAAAATTATAAAGGACATAATGAGGAAAGGGTTTTTGGAAAATTTAATACACACAAGACAGATTTAAGGCAAGAGCTTACTGCCATATCACGTTGAATACACCGGTTCTCGTTCGATCACCGAAGTTAAGCAACATGAGCCTGGTCAGTACTAAGATAAGTGACTGCTTGGGAAGTCCAGGCGCTGTAAGCGTTCAGTGACGGATGTGCGTTGCGATGCAGTGGATGTCGGCTTGGAAAGAGAAATCGGTGAGCCGAGTTCGAATTCCATTTGAGTACCCTGCATTCACTTAAGCACTGGTACCCTTGGGAAAGGTATTAATCTGACACTCCCTCCAGTTATGGGTTAAATAACGGGATGGGGCCTGAAGGCTACCCGTCCAGTGTTGGTGTCACAATAAAAACACCCTTGGTAGCCCTGGCAATTATGAATTTCGCTATAAAGTGCGCCGGGGTTCCAAATGCAAAGGAAATACTAGAGGGGTGTAGTGAGTTCTATCTCGGCCAAGGCCGCAGGACGACGACGACGAAGGCAAGAGTGACAGAGGAAAACAACGCATAACCTACCGAGAGAGCTTGTGTAAATATTTGACAGAAGCGGGATGAGGAGAGATAACGAAAATACAAACTTTATTAAAAGCTACAAAAGACAGAAAATTGTGGAAAGCCATAATCGCCCACGTCCTGAAGAGACACGGCACCCAAAAGAAGACCACTTACCTTTTTTTTTAAATCATATTAAGCATTTTTATTCTGAGTTTTTAACTTTAATGTATTTTTTTCCAATTCACAAATAAATGCACTTACGCCCTTTTAGTATGTGCTGTGTTTCTTCGGGTCGTGGATGATCATGACTTCCCACAACCACTTATACCCTGCAGTTCTTAGTAATGTTTGAGTTTTTGCTATCTCTCTCACTCATCGTTCTGCCTTCCATTCAAATAATATATTTGGGTACGTGTTCCGCTGCCTTCAGACGACTCTTTTGCCTTTGATAGGCTCTGTGAGCGTCAAATTCACCAAACCCTCCTTCCTTATTATGTGTTAAGTATGCAATAAGAAGTGTTAGCGTGATTAAGCCTATTGTATTACTCTCCTCAGTAACGCAAAAAGGCCTCCTTGACATTGTAACTACGAAAGGCATAACAACGAAATATCTAATCATAAATAGAGAAGATAAGGTTGCGTGAACATTAAATCATAAGGTGTTTCTTTTTTTATTATTATTATTAATGAATAGATAATGTTAAAAAAAAGTCCCATTCTATAATATATATAATTGTGTATTTGGACAGCAATCCCACTTTTATGAAAATTTCATTAAAAACAACTGACAAGGTACTATAGTTAAGTTTTTGACATAATTTTTCTTGGGGTCTTACATATTTTTTTCTTTTCTGGAAGTATGTTATACAAAAATTATTAAAAAGATTGTTTTATATGCCTAAATGCTTTCGACTATATTTTTAGCTTTTATACTTTTATCAAGGGTGAATTTTATTTTTACCTTTAACTGAATGTATGGATAGCTATAAAAATTGTTTTTTTTTCGTTTTTTGTTTTGTTTTTTTGCCAAACACGGTCAACACATTCTGACCGTGTTCACAGTTGATATTTTTAAGTGTTGGCTTTTTCTTCTTCTTTTTTTTTTTTATTAATAATGGTTCCATTATTTATCGCCTTTTTTTTTTCTTTTTACATGTGGTTGAGGCTATTATATTTGTATTATCAACGAGTATGTTACGGATACATTTATACAAAATTCAAAATCAAATATGAAGAGCGAAGATCCTTCGACTTGCCCGAGGAAACCTCACGGTCGAAACACGGATTGCGAGTTGGTTGGCATTTTAACATTTTTATTATAAATATATATAAATATATAAAAAGTGCATATTAGTAGCAATTCTCTTTTTTGCATATTTGATTAAAAACGCGGAAATGTTTCTTTTAAGAAGTCTTTTTTCTTGTTTTATAGCGAATCTTTTTCATTGATGGTTAAAAATTGAACTGTCAATAAGGCCAGCTTAGAGAAAAACGCGCGACCGTTTCTGACTATAGTGATGACTTGATATGAATACACACACACACACTCATGTGTAGGTAGAGAGAGAGGGGAGAGAGAGAGAGAGAGAGAGAGAGAGAGAGAAATAAGTAGACTGCGAGAGAAAAAGAGAGAGATGAGCAAACTTAGCTAGCTAGCTAGCTAGATAGATAGATTTTAGTGCCTTTCAATCTCCAGAATAAAAACAAATTTTCAGTATTTCAACTTTGGCCTTTTCTTATATTGGAACATTTGTAATTGGTATCCTAAGGGAAACTTAAATTGTTTCGTCCTCAGAGCCAAATAGATATAAAAAGGGTCTCGATAAGAAGATAAATTTATAGGGATAAGTTGTATGCGAGAGAAAACTAAAGTTAGAGAGATAACGAATGAGAGATGGATCGAGAAAGAGTGAGAGAGAGGGCGAAAAGGAGAAAGAGAGAAAGAAAGAGTGTGTGAGAGAGAGAGAGGACGAAAAAGAGAAAGGGAGAAAGAAAGAGTGAGAGAGAGGGCGATAAAGAGAGAATAAGAAAGAAAGAGTTAGAGTGAGAGTGAGGGTGAGAAAGAGAGAGAAAGAAAGAGTGAGAGAGGGCGGGCGAGAAAGAGATAGAAAGAAAGACTGAGAGAGAGGTGGGGCCGAAAAAGAGAAAGAGGGAAAGAAAGAGAGAGGGTGAGAAAGAGAGAGAAAGAAAGAGTGAGAGAGGGAGAGAGGGCGAGAAAGAGATAGAAAGAAAGAGTGAGGGGGGCGAAAAAAAGAAAGATGAAAGAAAGAGAGAGGGTGAGAAACAGAGAGAAAGAAAGAGTTAAAGAGAGAGAGAGACAGGGCGAAAAAGAGATAGATAGATATGCAAAAGTTTGTATGGCTAAATTTGTATTCATGCTCGTTGTTCACATTTTACTTATTGTTAACTTAAAATCCAATTTTACCCGTCACTAAAAAAAAAAGAGGAAAGAAGATAAAACGATCCGGGCAATTGTGGGTGAGTCATTGTAGCCAGCCATGACAGAGGACTGCACACGTTACAGGGGAGACACGTGTGGCGGTAGGGGTAGATCATGCTGAACTGTGCTTGTTGCTAAGCTTAACCCGACCTGACAAGCTCGGAATTATCTGCTGCCAATCAGTCTTGAATTCACATTTCCGCTTTGTACTCGACTTATTGAAGATTTTTGAATGTCATGTTTAAGCAGCTTCAATTATTGGCTTGGAGTCGCTCACCCCAGAACGCAAATTGCTTCGTTGACCCCCACGGAATTCTTGTAATTATTCCCGTCAGGTCAGGAGTTCATTAGGATTTGGCAGATCCAGTCTGGGAGAGATTTAAAAAAAAAGATGTTATCATAACACTGAAGATTTTACATTCAGGCAGCATGTAGTGATTACTTGCTATGTAAGAGGGTCATATGACGTAAATCATCCATTTAAAAAGAATTTACCTGCTTTAAAATCAGTGTTCAAGATTGTAGCTTTTATTTTCGGCCAAGCAACGATAATGGACATTTTTTTTATTCGTTTCACCCCAAGCAAGGCGGTACCGCCACTGATGCACAGGGGGCTACATAAGAGTAAAAGTTTAGGAGGAGAGTGAAGAGAAAGTCGAACCAGTTACAAGGAGTCTCAGAGGAAGGGCAAGAAAAAGATGTGAACATGTGTGAAGACAGTTGCGAAGGTAGAGAGAAAGGAAAAGAACAAGATATACGGGGTGATGTAGAAAGGACTGGAGTCAAGTGGATAAGAGATGAGTATTGACATTGCATTTAAATTCCTGGAGGTTGTAGTTGTCAGGAAAGCAAATATATGGAAGGGTGTTCCACAGGCGAGAAGTGCGAGAAAAGAAGCTGGTGGAGTACAATTGTCGGCTGCATTTGGTTGATCTAACTGTAAATGGGTGGAACCTTGTTGCCAATCTGGTTGCACAAATAAATTCTTGTGGCGGGGCACCAGTGACTTAAGTTCGTCAGAGCAGAAGCCATGAAAATATTTGTAGAATAGACAGAGGGAAGTCATATCCCACCGGTGAGAGAGTTGATGGAGTCCAGCTGCCAAGTCGAGATCTAATGACGTAACCCACTTAGCCACTAAGTAAACGATAGATAGATAGATAGATAGATAGATAGATAGATAGATATGAACAGAATTAAATAGATAGATAGATAGATAGATAGATAGATTTCAAAAGACATAGATAGATAGATAGATATGAACAGAATTAAATAGATAGATAGATAGATAGATAGATAGATAGATAGATAGATAGATTTCAAAAGACATAGATAGATAGATAGATAGATAGATAGATAGATAGATAGATAGATTTCAAAAGACATAGATAGATAGATAGATATGAACAGAATTAAATAAATAGATAGATAGATAGATAGATAGATAGATAGATAGATAGATAGATTTCAAAAGACATAGATAGATAGATAGATAGATAGATAGATAGATAGATACGAACAGAATTAAATAGATAGATAGATAGATAGATAGATAGATAGATAGATAGATAGATAGATAGATTTCAAAAGACATAGATAGATAGATAGATAGATAGATAGATAGATAGATAGATATGAACAGAATTAAATAGATAGATAGATAGATAGATAGATAGATAGATAGATAGATTTCAAAAGACATAGATAGATAGATAGATATGAACAGAATTAAATAGATAGATAGATAGATAGATAGATAGATAGATAGATAGATAGATAGATAGATGCTAAAACTTTACTTAAAGTCGGAAGAAACGGTTTATAGAGCACACAATGAAGTTCATAGCTGTTCAGATCCGCTCTTTATTCATTACATCACAATTTCATTCTAATCGGATTTACTACAAGCAAAAAAGGCGGTAAAGAAGATAAAACACCAGGAGTTACTGGATGTGAAAGAATTCGAAAGAAGAAACATTACAAAGAGCTAAGTACATTAGAATAGTAGCCAGGAAGACAGTAGATAATTTTTGTCATCGCATTTGCATTTTTGAAGGTATAAGGTAACTGAAAAGCATGGATCCGGAAGAGAGTTCCATAATCGAGAAGTGCGAGAAAAGAACTTACACCTAGCCATTTCAACTGTAAATTGATGAGACCTTATTGCCAAACTAGTACTGCATTTAAACTCATGAAGTCTAGCTACCATAGCGAAGAGCCCATCTAAACAATTACGATGAAAGTATTTATAGAAAAGACACAAGGAAGCATCTTTACGACAGTGGGAAAATAACTGAAGCCGAAATGCCTGGTGAGATGTGTTGAACCACTTTTAGGGGTCGTTCCGATGTTATATGGAGTACAGATATTTTGTATTTTTGTTCGATAGTTTCTTTACATAGGGTAGGCAGACTACAGCTGTTTTTTTAAGTGTTGTTATCCTCTTCGCAACCCTTCACAGACACCTCTTCCGAGTAAGACATCCCATAGAGAATATGATTAAGGACTGTGTACGCCACACTATACAGTTGTGATAAGAAATATAAAGAAGGAACGGGTCGTCCTCTTAAGAAGACTGCAAAAACATTGTAAAGTCGTAACACGAGAAGAAATAGAAAAATCACATATGGAGAGAAAAAAATCACCACTCCCTGGTTGAAAGAGGCAGAGAAAATCACTGGAAAATACGAAAACGTAAGGAATCAGCACATATGCTAGATCACAGAAATTTCCTAAGTCGACCAAGCACAGAAATACAATATGGAAACCAGAATTACAGAGTGCTAGAGAAAAACAATTACAAACAACAAAGTTGCAATACGAGTTCTGGTAAAAAAAATAAATAAATAAAAACAATTACTGAAGCAGAAGTTTATAAGTCCCAAAACGTCTTACACTGATGACTTCAAGGATACATAGCCCAGCGGATAAAAGCATTTGTTGAATCCAGTGACTTGACTGAAAGTGTTGTGAAAAACCTAAGATAACTGATACAGAAACGTTTAGAAGAGGCATGGCTCGTGGAACTAAAACAATCAAACTCGTTGAACGAAAGTCTTGCAATATAAATTCATTGTAAACTGAACTCGTCCGAAAGCCAACTGATTTGATTTTTTAAAATTAAAAAAATACTTTTGGAATTCGTAATCAGTAGCTTAATTGATAGTAATATATGAAAGCAACACTCTAGATTATAAATTTCAAATTAAAAGAAAAACAAGCATTATTTTTAGAACGTTTTATTGGTAATTTCTTTTTATTATTTATTCTTTTGAATCTATCGACGATCCTCTTTAATAAAGGTTGATTGAAAATATGTCCGCTTACGAAGTTTTACACCACCTTTTACTTTTTGGGCAGTAATTTTCAACATGTCAGTTTTTTCGTTTTACATTTAACTCTAGTTTAAGTCAGAAATTGTTTATATTCTTTGATTTTTAATAGTTATTAATTAAAAGTAGTCGATAACTAGTTTTCCCAGACTATTTGAGTAACAGGACAAAATTCAATCCTCTTATCCCAAAAGTGAACAAAATCCCAATCCCAAAATATGTTTCGTGTATAAAACAAAAAAAATTTAACATTGAAAATTCCAGGAACTTTTAATTAAAATGTTAATGTCAAATTGAGACAATAACAATATCTAATATATACACTTACATATGCCATACATAAATAAAAATGCTTTCTACACACACACACACACACACACACACACACACACACACACACACACAAAGGAGACAAATTAGAATTAATTAGACAAATTAGAATTATGATAAATAAATTTACACGCGAACGCTGCTTGACAAGACAAATGCACACGAAGTCTGCTTAACCAATAAAATCAAACAACACAAAAATTATAAATACCAGAATTTTTCTATTTCTTTGCTTCTTTTTTTCCATATCTCATTCTCTGACGAAGTTTAACAAAGGTGAAACATGTTCAATGTATAAACGTTCACTATTTGTTCCCTGTTCTACCATGAACCTATATGTATAATATCTAATATGTACATCCAATTGTATTCTTGGTTTTGGTTTACTTGGTGTACACATGATGTCCATAGCAGATTTTCTGGCCTCTCTTGTTGCTTTTGATGCGTTCCATGAGTTGAATGAAAAGTGGAACTGACAACATAAGTAGACATTATCTTAATATAATAACAGGCTAGTGACCCTTACACCTAATTTTAGTAATTAATCTTATATGAGACTGGTATTTTGTCCATTTTTGGAAAAAGAGGCTGGTATTTTGTCCATTTTTGGAAAAAGAGGCTGGGACTTTATCCATTTTTGGAAAAAGAGGCTGGGATTTTGTTCAGTTTTAGAATAAGAAGCTTGAATTTTGTCCACTTTTAAAATAAGAGGCTAGATTTTTGTCGAGTTTTGTAATAAGAGGCTGAAATGTCCACTTTTGAAATAAGAGGTGTGGATTTTGTCTGAATCTGGAATAAGATTATATGATTTTGGCTACTTTTGGACTAAGAGGCTAGAATTTAGTTTACTTTTTTGCTGGAGTTTTGTCCACTTTTGGAATAAAAGGTTGGGATTTTGTTTACTTTTGGAAAAAGATGCTGGGATTGATTTTGGTCCGCTGGGATTTTGTCCACTAGGTTTTGTCATGGATTCGAATATTTGACATCGGTATGTTTTATAAATTAACATTTTTTCAAATGCCAATTCTACTTAGGGCCTAGATGATTATGGCTGTCTAAAGTTTCGTTTAATATTCATTCTAAAAGTAATTCTTAACTATTGTCATTTCCCAAAAAAAGAAAAGAAAAACAAGAGACTGATATCGAACCAACGTATCTTTTTTTTTCTTATAAGGTGACATAAGAATTATCAATGATCGTATTTGATAATGATTGATAAAGGACATTTAAGAGGGACTTTTACCACTTTTATTTTTTTCGGTGTTAATTTTCAACATGTTTCCGCTTTTTCGTGGTGTTTCATGTCACAAGAAAACATTATTCTTCTGTCTACCATTTACCTTTTTTAAAAATCCAATGCTTAAAAACATTACGTTTCATATTTATTCATTTTTAGAAAGAATTTTAAAGATTTGTTTGTAACTTTAATAATAATAAAAAGCAAATTGTCATCACTCAAAATATTAGAGTTGTTTTCCATCTTCAGTCACGACATGAGAGATCTTATCTTCGAAACGCACTTACTTTCCATTGCTTTGCTTTTTAAGCGCTCGCAACTATGTCACTAAAATGTCTGCTGCAAATTGTGAATAATCAATTTGAAATTCGACAAACGTTCCCACGAACAGATTTCACTCAGTGGATTGGAATTTACTTAAGTTTCCTCCATTTCCCATTGTAAGAGGCGAATATTTCGTTAAGGTCAAGGTTTCTTTCAATAACGCTGACACGTAAAGTATCCGTCACTATATTTTGAAACTGCCTCTCTGTGATGTTAAAATAGGGTAGAAAAATAGTGTTTTTTTTTTATAACCCGAAATTGTATGCGATATTGACTTCGTTCACCCAATAATACTTGCATTTATTTTTAACTTCTGACAATCCTTTCTCCTGGTTTTAAGGCATTTCTCTATTCATATGTGATGCTTTCACCATATGAAAATCATCAGTAATGTATTTAGATTACACATTTAATAGCCATATTCTGTCAGTAAAGCTTGCATTCATTTCTTGATTATAATCCCATTTTGCTGAAATTTAATGCACTACTATATATTTGATGTCGAAACTTTTTTAAGGATAGTTTAAATTAAAAATGTTAGTATTTAATAATCTATTCTTTTTAAGTTTTTGCTTAATGAATCCTCTCGTAACATCATTTGTTTATTCAAATAGCTAGTTTGTTTTTTTTAATCTAAAAATGTCAATATATATATATATATATATATATATTTAAAAACTGGTATAACATGTGAAGACACAGTATTTAAAAATAAATATTAAAAATAAAGCACAGAAAAAACTCTTTGATAATGACTTCTATAAGCCAAAAACTGTCACCAAAAATGAAAAAAAAAACAAAGAACTTTTGCTGTTTTTAATGAAAATCGGTTTATTATTATTATTATTATTATTATTATTATTATTAGTAGTAGTAGTAGTAGTAGTAGTAGTAGTAGCATCATTTCCTTGGGTTTCTTTTATATACAGATTTTCTTCTGGGTCCCAACCAGACACCTAAGGTCAGAAAAACAACTAAAATTAAACACATTTTGCATAGATTAATATTCTATTATTATTTTCATCATATTTCGATTTCTGCTATGGTCACACAACCTACCAAGTCTGTAGGAAGGCTTAAAGCAGGTAGCGGTGTGTTTATGGCTACATTTCATTTGTTTTTCTACCTCACATAACATCAATAGCATTACATGGACAATTATTATTATGTCATTTTTCATCATATTTCGATTTCTGCTATGGTTTCACTACCTACTAAGTCTGCGGGAAGACCTAAGGCAGGTCGTGGCGTGTTGTTATAGCTCCATTTCATGTTTTTATATCTCCCCTAACATCCCTAGCGTTACATAGGCAAAGTTATCCTTAGTGTGTGGGCTGTACTTAACAAGACAATTTTTTGTATATCTCTTAAACTGGGGTTTCCAGGGATTCTTTCAATGTGTTGTTTTGTTCCATTTTTTTTATCATTCCAAGTACACCTAATATCACTGGCACGATTCTTGTTTTCAATTTCCACATTTTTTCTATTTCAATTTCCAGGTTTTTATATTTTGACAGTTTTTCAAATTCCTTGGTTGCTATGTTACATTCCGCTGGGCAAGCCATATCAATTAATTGGCAAGTTTTTTCTTTCTGGTTTTTAACAATAATGTCTTGCTTATTTGCTTCAATTTTTCTGTTTGTGTAGATGGTGTCACTGTAATCCCATAAAATGGTGACATCTTCTATTTCTGTAACCGGTGCTGCGTGATGTTCATACCAGTGTTTGTTTACATATTTTCCATAGTGTTTGCACATTGTCCAATGTAAATATTGCCCCACTCTATTATTATTATTATTATGTCATTTTTCATCATATTTCGATTTCTGCTTTGGTCTCACTACCAACCAAGTCTGCGGGGAGACCTAAGGCAGGTAGTGGCGTGTTGTTATGGCTCCATTTCATGTTTTTCTATCTTCCCTATCATCTCCAGCATTACATAGATAAAGTTTTCCTTAGTGTGTGGGCTGTACTTAATAAGACAATTTTTTGTATATCTCTTAAGCTGGGGTTTCCAGGGATTCTTTCAATGTGTTGTTTTGTTCCATTTTTTATCATTCCAAGTGCACCTACTATCACTGGCACAACTCTTGTTTTCAATTTCCACATTTTTTCTATTTCAATTTCCAGGTCTTTATATTTTGACAGTTTTTCAAATTCCTTGATTGCTATGTTACAATCCGCTGGACAAGCCATATCAATTAATAGACAAGTTTTCTCCTTCTGGTTTTTAACAATAATGTCTGGCCTGTTTGCTTCAATTTTTCTGTCTGTGTAGATGGTGTAATCCCATAGAATGGTTACATCTTCTATTTCTGTAACCGATGCTGGATGATGTTCGTACCAGTGTTTGTTTACAGCTTTTCCATAATGTTTGCACATTGCCCAATGTAAATATTGCCCAACTCTATCGTGGCGATTTTTATATTCGTTTGGGGCAAGCACAGGACAGCCTGAGATTAGGTGGTCTATTGTTTCTTGGTGTTTATCACAAAACCTGCATTTTGGATCCATATTATTATGCATAATATTTGCCTGAAAGTTTCTCGTGAAAATTATTATTATTATTATTATTATTATTATTATTATTATTATTATTATTATTTCAAAACTATTCAGTGGTGCCATTTGTTTCAGATGTTATAACGGCGGATAACAGAATTAAGATTTTAAGTAAAGGAAATATTTTTTGACCGGACAGCTTAAAATTGACTTTGGGATTAAGGTTCTTCTTCTTCTATGTGCCATGTTCCTTCAGGACGTAGGTGATCACGGCCTACTACGTCTCTCTATTCCTGGTGGCTCTTGGGATGCTTTCTCCTGTTACCCCACCAAAACCCTGCTCTGGCTTCCACTTTTTCAGGCTCGTCAATCATGTTACACGCTGCTTTACCCTGCCTATCTTTCCCTCTATCTGACCTGTGAGTATGAAATTCTCTAATCCCTCCCTCCTCATTATATGTCCCAGGAACTTTAGCTGTCTTTTCCTGACGCTCAGTATTAGTTTCCTTTTCGTTTCCATCCTTTCCAAAACCCCATTATTGCGCACATGCTCGGTCCATGATATCCTAAGCATCCTACTATAGAACCACATTTCAGTTGCTTTAAGTTTTTCCTTCATCTTTGATGAGATTGTCTAGCATTCCCGACTATATTAAAGAACAGACATCACATAGCAATCCAGTACTCTCTTCTTTGTTTCAAGCGAATTTTTCCTGTCTCTTAATACTCTACTTAGCTTCTGGAATGCATCCTTGGCCATGTCAATTCGCTTTCGAATCTCAGTGTCGCACTTTCTGTCTTCTGTTAGAACACTTCACAGGTATTTAAATTTCTGTACCTGTTTGATTTTAGTATCCCTCACCTATAGTTGACATTTTTAGCTCCTCTTTTTGCTGATGGCCATGCATTCGGTTTTCTTGCAGTTTATTTGTAGTCTTTCCTTTCCACTTTCTTCAACTATTTTCTGTAGAAGGTCTTGTAGTTTCCTTTCCGTGTCTGCTATCAGCACTGTATCATCTGCGTATCATATGTTATTCAGAATGCGGCCTCCGATGACAAATCCTGGCATAACATCTAGGGTCCTCATAATAGTTTCGCTGTACAGGTTGAATAGATCCGGTGAAAAGACACATCCTTGTCTTACGCCCCTTTCTATCTTTGTATATCTGCTGAATTTGTTTCCTGTCCGTATGCAGGCGGTTTGCTGCCAGTAGAGGTTCTTGATTACTCTTATGTCTTTCCCAATTATGTTGAGGTTGCTGGGCATTTCTATCAAATCTTTGTCACGTACTTTGTCGAACGCCTTTGCATAGTCTATAAAGCGCAGGAAAATATACAAGCAACTCACCCGGAAGGCAAAAATGACATAGAGTCACTTATATCTTTGGACAAAACGAAATCCACCCGGAAGGCAAAAATGACATAGAGTCACTTATATCTTTGGACAAAACGAAATCCACCCGGAAGGCAAAAATGACATAGAGTCACTTATATCTTTACAACAAAAGAAATCCACGCTAGAAGAAATCCCACAAAGCCACAAAATCTAAATTACATAAGGAAATATTCGAGATTCTTCTTTCGTATGAAAGCTTCAGCCTTTTAATCTTATTCACCGTTGTAACGATGTCCTTAAAATTATCAATTCTTTCATCTTGTTTTCGTTATTTACATTGACTATTTTTCTTTCTGTATTTGTCATTAATACAATGTCAACTCTGTAGTGTGTGTTGTAAAGGTTATATCTGCCAATAATAATTTCCTGACAGGTTTTATAGAATAAAGGTCTAAAAATACGACCCGCAAAACTATCTCACCGCGGCTCACGGAAGGACCATTTCCGTGACCAACATTTTCCCCAAAATTTAATGTTTAATAATGTTAGCCCTCGCCCCTTTCATACTTTTGCAGGAGTACTGAGCTAAACCTACCCACCAAATACCAACAGACAGCGAATCAATTTTTAAGGTCACAGAGGTCTGTTCTAGTTCCTCTTAAGAGAAGGGAAGGAAACGTGATTTTGAAACTGAAGGACGTATCCGGCATTAAATGTTGAGGATTGTGCCTTGTACTTTGACAATCGAATATTTTTTTATTTTAAAATTTTGACTTTTTAAAGATGTATTCAATAAACACTGACGGTTAATTGTTTCGTTTCCTACGGTTTATCAACTCTTTGCAGGTTATTTAAAGTCATAATGTTTTTTGAGGATTCTAAGAATTATATATATATATATATATATATATATATATATATATATATATATATATAACGTTATCTTACTTATGTCTAATACGAGTTGTCTAAAAACAAACGTCCTGCGGGCCACATGTGTCCAGCGAATATTTTTTATGCTGTCCGCGAGGAACCATTTTTATGATCAATATTTTAAATATTATAATTTCTAAAGCACATAATGAGGAAAGATGGCTTTGAAAATTTGGTACTCAAAAAACATTGAAGGAAAGAGCGACAGAGGAAAATAGCCCATAAACTTCCTAACGAGCTTGTGCAAATGGTTGTCAGAATAAAGATTATGAGAAATGGCAAAGAAACTAACTTTATTAAGACAGGAAATTGTGGCGAGCCATAATCACATGTCCTGAAGGAACACGGGGCATAGAAGAAGATATTGGCTGTATTTTAAGCACTGTAAAGCATTAATATGTATAATAATACTCTTATAATATGTGAACATATGTAAGACGTTCCTGGGTATAACGATAAACTACATTCGGTGGTAAGGTTTCTGAACTGGAGATTGGAGGTTTTGATGAGCGTGGAGCCACCTTTAACCGCTGTTGTTTTCCTTGTTTTAAAAACTCTAATCCCTCGTGATAAAACCTGTTAGGGTCCCAGCCATGGGCAAATAGTAATCCTCACAAATTAAACACTATGAAAGTGTAAAAATACATTTTTATATAAATAAATTTTTATAAGATACCAACAATACATTTTTATATAAAAACATTACCAACAATACATATGTATAGTAAAATGACCAACAATATATATTATCTGTAGCTGAAGTCTACAATTGCGTTCAAAATATGTTTAGTTGAAGCCATAAAACTGCGTTTCAAATATTTAAATTTCGGTATTAAATGACCCATAGAAGTTGATATGCCGCTAAATAAAATCAAACAACCGCAAAAAATGTATTTTAAAGTACAACATATTATGTTAATAATGAAAACAACCACAAAATGTTAACATAGAAGTCCATGCCGATATTTTTTTATTAATGTTTACCGAATACAAGGCCCAACACCCACTCAAGTTAGAGGGTTAGTATGTGAAGTGGTATTAGCGTAAGAAAGAGTAAGAAGGAAGTTCATGGGGCTATGTAAGAAAAATTATTGATAACCCTAAATTTGAAAAGGTTAAGATTTAATTTGTGAATAAAATTCCAGAGTTTAGTCGGATAGATTAAAAGTATAGTGTGGAAGCAGACTTTAGAAGAAGCCGGAAAGCCAATCCTAAACAGTAAAAGAGGGATCAACCCCTACTCCTGTTCAAAAGGTCGGGGAGGAGTGAGATGTACTCACTTCATTCACAAAATTATTAGACACTCCTGTAGAGCATAGGACCACAGCCACACTACACTAGGCGTTGTTGTTGTGGTTTCCGTAGCAGGTAGGTTATAACGAATGAAGTGCCAGTCCTACGCCCAACCTATTTTTCAAAATCAGGATTTTCCTTTTCCTTTACTGATTGCCATCCAAGACTAGAGAACACAATTTGAAATGCTATTCAACTCATACTTAAGAGCAAAAAGAAACAGCTTCATACTGTTCCCAAGATTAATTGCGTCAAAATAAACGCAATGGGATTTTTAACTTGGCATACCGGTTCTACTTTCGAGCCAATAAACGTGAACATTCCACACTTGACATTGACAACATTAAAATAAGCTTTATTTTTCTTCTGAGAACGATCCGTGTTGCATGTTGAACATCCAACTCTTTTCTCAGTGGTGTCTTCATATAAAATAGGGAAGTAAATCAGTAGTTCCTTTCAAAAGCAATAAAACATCAACAAAAAACTTGTTTAGGACTCTTTTCTTGTACCTAACTTGCCTGACGTATCAAATTGCCTGACGTATCAAATTGCCTGACGTACCTAACTTGCATGCAGCTTAAGTTAAGAACGATTGCGTTAAGCAGATAATAGCACACTTTGAAAACTAATTTGCAAAAACATTTCAAGTTGTTTACTTTAAAAAAATATATTCACTCCAAGCAAGGCTATAATGCCACTAAGACGCAAGGGGCTACTGGGAGTAAAAGAAAATGAGATTATTTTACGAGGAAGTGAAAATCCAATCATAAATAAGAAACAAGTGACAAATCTCTATTCATGTTCAAAAAGCCGAACAGGAGTACAAACCAGGTGATAGGTGAGCCTATCTATACCAAATGTGGAAATAATAGTAAAAAGAATTCACAGAGTTTAGGCGGAGAAGTCAGAAATATATAGTTAAAATCGTCTTCAGAAGGAATCAGAAGCCCAATCCTAAACAGGAAACAAAGGATAAATCTCAAATATGCAACGTTCGTGTTTTTAATCTGGATTAAGAGCCAACCGATACGAACTGCTGCATGAATTCAGAATATTTAATCAGTGGGAATAATAATGGCAATATTAACCCCGTTCTTATTAGGGGACATTCGGTATTCATTAACCAAACAGTGAGTGCAACTTGAGTTAGAATTTTTCTTTGCTCTATGACTAATATACTGAGATCAATATGTAGTATCTGTTCCTCTTAATCTAATGGTAATATTAGCAGTATCTACTTCCTTGTAATTTTTGCTCCTGTTGAAAGTTGTCAACTAATGTGAATCATTTTTTGTTTTTTTTGGTTTAGTTCTTTCTTTGCGCTTCTGTACAGTAATTCCACGAGTTCCGAATACTTAAAATACGACTAAGCTATTTATAAAAGGAACTAAAAAATATTAAATAAGAAAAATGAAATACGTAAGAGAAAACATGTAAAAAACTGTTTATTTTTCTATTTAATCATTCATAAATACATAAATATATAAATAAATTATTTGAACGAAAATGATTAAAAAATTAAAAAAAAGCAAAAGAATATACTTATATTTACCAAATAATCCCAACTTAAAACAACAGAAAATTTGAGAAAAGGAATTATCATGAAAAGAACCAAAACGTCCTGTCTGTGACACCGGGAATAATATTGTTACATAATCTTTGACACTCAAAGCCGAAAGGGAGAGACAAAATGGAAAAGGACATGGTAAAGGAAACAAGAAAATGACGAAAAGAAATAATCATGATATTCGATGCATACACACACACATACACACATGAACAAACACACATACACACATGAACAAACACACATACACACATGAACAAACACACATACACACATGAACAAACACACATACACACATGAACAAACACACAT